>CAIGRR010018206.1:0-11115 GCA_903798365.1 Fraxinus sp. 1973-6204
TTCATGAACAATTTTCATAAAAAACAAATTCAAACAGACACCAAACTTTCAACATTTTTCAGGTGAAAAATTATACCAATCAAATACAATTAATTACAATTCTCAATAAAACAATTTCTAAGCAATTCAATTCCCTGTGATTCATTTTCTTTCCACCAATTTTCCACCTTTGCAATCAAACGGACCTTTGCAATCATCAAAATTTCGCTATTCTTTCAACAAGTTTGTAGGGATTGAGATTCTCAATCCAATTTCAATAAAACAAGTTAATATTATAGAAAAAAGCGAAAACAGGGTGAAGCACATGCAAATATGATTATTTATTATATAAAAAGCAAACGTTGTGCATCATATGTCCTTCGATGTACCGATTTTCCTGTCCTGGACGAACAATTATCTAGCCATTTCTTGTGTGAGCATCCTGCTCAAAAGGCTATCAAACCAAGTTGGTTTTACCAACATCCCACAATTACAACTTGAAAATGTCTCATTGCTATTGATTCCTTGGAGGCACATATCCATTGGTCTTAAAGTAAACATCAATCTCATTGCTTTGTTCGACTTTATCTACTTCTAGTTGTGTCTTGTGCATTGATTCACCTTGCTTTCTAGAATCATAATTATATTTGGAACATCGTCTAATGTCTATAAATCATCGTTTGATTTTCTAACTCGAAAACAAAAAGGGGAATTCAGGCTATAAATCCCAACGGTCATGTTGGAAACTATTCCTGGAAACTGTGCGACCTAGGTACGATTGGAGTAAGCCCAAAATTGATTAGTGTCATTCAATTCAAATGCAGTTGAAAATCTAGCTTACACTAGATTGGAGTAAGCCCAAAATTGATTTTTCCCAATATGATGAAACCCTCACACGGACCAATTCGAAAGATTCCCATCTCAATGTTGTCTCAATGAAGTGTGTGACATTGTTTTTTAGCTTGATCATTTCGTGTAGTTGGAGCCTTATATGTATTTATGCAGGTGATCATGGTTATCCTATAAATGAATAGTACTATAATCTAGTTTTCCGTTTAGTGAAAGCTAGCTAAAATGTGAGGAGGAAAGTTCGGATTTCTCTCTTCTTTTTGAATTTGGTAGATGGTGAAAGTACACTCTTTATAGGAAGTATCATGACATCGACACACTTGGAGATGAAAATTCTTTAGAATATAACGTAGTTATCATTACGTCCAAAGAACAATATATCAATTAACCAAATAAATGAATAATTAACAAAATAAATGAATGATGGAGAGAACTTAATGTAGTGTCATCTATATATTTCACACGTGATATTCAAAGATTCGTCCATTCTACACATTTCATATTACGACTGTTTCATATCAAACTAATATCTCAAAGAAGATTAGAAGAAATATCAATTTCAAGTGCTAATTTCGTGCGTGAAAATATACTCCTCGAGATTGAAGTCAGCTATTAGAGAGTATCGCATCTCAACTAACATACAGAGTATGCATTGTAGGAAATGCTCAAGTGAATTTTTTTTATTTTTATCTTTTTAACACTGGATTATAGAAAATTCAAGTTGTTTAGAGAGAGACAAAACACTTACCCTCAAACCTATAAAGGGGATCAAAGTTTTAACCATAAAACTGGACATCTGGGTAACAGCGTTTCAGGAGTCCATATCTTAACCTTCAACGAAAAACATGATGGTCCAAATTTATCAAAAACAAATCATAGAAGATTCATCTTTCTGGGATAAAAAAGCCAAACATCTCTTGAAAAGTAGTAGTTAATATAAAGTATGATAACAAGCGCTTATGGGTCTCCTACAAGCTAAACTTGCGTAAAACACCACGGGTTTCTAGAGAATTCATGCTGAGGAAATTAAGTGTCTTTCTCATATTTCAGTTTCACAATCCCAATGGTCATGTTGGTTATTATTCCGGGAGACGTGGAAACTGTGGAATCAAGTAGTGGCACTAAATATAATTTCCCAGGTATAATGATATTAGTTGCTGATTATGAAGAATTTACTTTGTTATAATTTAGATTTGGATTGGTATTTCTTAATGTTGTTTCTTGATGCAAAATCCATTTATCCTGTTGCATTTTCAATGAAGGCACAAAAGTTGCACGTAACGCGAACCATACCGAGCGATTTAGTCATATCCTAGAGAGGGGATCAAATTGAAAGGAATTGTTTTGCATAGGGGCAATAAAAAACAAGATATATATAATCTCTACGTGCAAAAATAACAACATATGAATAATTTTATATAAATTGCACCCAAATTTGCAAATCGTCGCTCTCTGAATAAACTAATTCGCGATGCTAATGAAGCTTGAATCTCGCTACTCAGATCCATAGGCGAATTCACTTAATTTGCATTCACCTCTGCTCCTATTCATCACCCTTTCAATTTCGTCCCTTGTTTTGATTATCTTTAACTGGATTTTTAGTTTAATTTTGTCAAATTCACTATTTAATGTCATTCAATTTTGATGCAATTAATATCTAGCTTACACTAAGTCAGAATAAGCCCTAAATTGGTTTTCCCCAATTTGAAGAAACCATGGCATGGTCCAATTCGGATGATTCCCATCTCAATTTTGTCTCCATGAAATACCAGGCATTGTTTTGTAGCATGATCATTTTGTGTGCATGTGTAGTTGGAGCCACCTCTACATGTATTTATGCAGGTGATCATGCATATCGAGAATTTGGATAGTCCTAGAATTTAGTTTTCCTGTTTAGTGAAAGCTGAAATGTGAATAGAAGGAAAGTTTGAATTTCTGGATGATTTCACTCTTCTTTTTGAATTTGGTTGATGATTTATCAATGAACCAAATAAATGAATAGGGAAAGAACTTAACGTAGTGTTTATCCATATATTTCATACATGATATCCAAAGATTCATCCACTTTACACATTTCATATTACGATTGCTGCATATCAAACTAATATCTCGAAAAAGATTAATAGAATATATCAATTTCAAGTGCTAATTTCGTGCATGAAAATATAGGCTACTCAAGAGTGAACATCTCTAAATAGAAAACACATATTGAAGCATTCAAGGGAGCATTACATCTCAACTAACGTATAGTGTGCAATATGGGAAATGTTTAAGAGGATTTTTTTTTTTAAACATAATAGAATGATTTGAAAATTAAAGTTGCTTAGAGAGAGACAAAACACTTACCCACCTACGAATGACATCTGGGTAATAACTTTTAAGCTTTTCAGGAGTCCACATCTTAGCTTCCAATGAAAAACACGATGGTCCACGAAGAAGGGCTCAAAATGTCCAGTTGGGAGAAATCAAAAATAAATACTATATACATTTAAAATCTAAAGAATTTAAATAGGCATATCCCGACGTGTCAGTGTTTTGCTTCTCTAAAAAAAATAAAAAAAATCATAAGTCTCCATGTTCGTGTCCATGCTTCTTAGAGTGCCACATTGACTATAAACTTAAAGTGAGAATATATCTAAGTTAAAGGCTCATGCTTGTTCTCTTTTTACTCAACTCATCTCTTCTTGCAAAACACGGATATAAAGAATGGAGATTAGATGCATGATATCATTCATTAACCGAAATATGCATTATCTCCATTTGCAAAGTGCATATAACATAAATAGGTAAAAGAGAAAAAAGAAACCATTGACATAGAATTAAGTGGGGAAGAGATTTTTGAACCTGGAAAATCCAAAATGATCCTCTCAAACCAAATGCACAGTGTAATTGGCATCATAGACATCTTCACAGATATTTCACCAATACCAGATCTTTAGAGTTTACTTTGAACATCTCCACTGAATTTGATGTGGCAAAAGATTTTATTAGGGTTTACTTTCCTGCAACACATAATTAGTATTTAAACAATAAAGAGCCATTAAAAGAAGTGAAAGCCTTGGCCTCAGAGGCAACCTTGATTTCCAAATAAAAGAGGCTAGAAAAAATTGAAAATAAATGACTACTATTTATGGAAAAAATTTGACATGAAGATGCCTGATTTCCAATGCTATGAGCTCTAAAATCTTGCAAACCCAATAACATAGTTATTCATCACATCCCAACTACAATTTAAACAACTAAACAATAAAAGAATAGTGATAAAGAACTCAATACAGTTTTATTGATTGAGTGCCTACAATTACAATATATTCATCCACTCTAAATCTGATGAGATTAGTGTTGCATATGAAAACAATATCTCAAAGAAGACTAGAAATACATATCAAATTAGTGTTAGTATTGTGCATAAAAATAGAGGTTAATATAGGTTGCTTGAGAATAAAGATCAAAACTAATCACCCATGAAGCATTCAAGAGTGCAACACAAATCAATTAAGTTATGGAGTGTGCAATGTGGGGAGTGCTTTAAGTGGAATTTGATACCAACTCAAGAAGAATATGAAGATGTCAAATAATCATAGAAGATTCATCTTTCAGGGATAAAAAAAAATTGAAAAATCCAACATCTCTGGCAATGTTGCAGTAGATATAAAGTATAAAAACAAGGGCTTATGGGTCTCCGACAAGCCAAACTTGTGTAAAACCCCTGGGTTTCTAGAGGATTCATGCTGAGGAAAGATTTTCCAAAGTTTATCGTTATTACATAGCTCCTATCCTAGGAAATTAAGGTCTCTCCAACATTGAATTATTACTGAAAATCAAGTTGTCTTCCAAATATTTGAGTTTCACAATCCCAAAGGTCATGTTGGACACTGTTCCTAGAAAAGTGGCTACAGTGGAACCAAGTAGTGGCACTAAAAATTGTTTATTACAAGTATAATTATATAAATTGCTGATTATGAAGAAATTACTTCGTTATAATTTTGACTCGGATTGGTAGTTCTTAATGTTGTTTCTTGATGCAAAATCTATTTATCATGTTGCATTTTCAATGAAGGCTCAAAAGTTGCACGAAATGTAAACCGTAAAGAGTAATTTGTCCTATCATCACATGGGATCAAACTGAAAGAAATTATCTTACATTAGGACAGTATAAAATAAGATATGCATAATCTTTAAGATTATGAGCAAAATATACATTATTTCTAAATAGATATCACCCAAATTCAGCAAATCATCGCTTTCTCTCTCTCTAAACCTAATTCTTGATGCTGATGCAGCTAGAATACTTCACTTAGCTCACTGCTCAGCTCTATTGGCAAATTTGTTTTATTTGCATTTGCCTCTCCTATTCATTGCACTTTCAGTTCCGTCCCTTGTTTTGATTATATTTAAGTTAGTGAATTTTTAGTTTAATTTTATTTAATTCTCTAATTATTGTCCTTCAATTCTAATGCAATTGAAAATCTAGCTTACCAAGCATCGGAATAAGCCCTAAATTGATTTTCCTCAATTTGATGAAACACTCTCATGGTCCAATCTGATGATTCATATATCAATTTGTCTCGATGAAATGCCAAACTTTGTTCGTTTAGCTTGATCATTTTGTGTGCATGTGTAATTGAAGCCCGTATACGTATTTATGCAAGTGATCATGGTTATTCCAAAAATGGATAGTCCTAGAATTTAGTTTTCCTGTTAAGTGAAACTGACTCTATGAAATGCCTTGCATTGTTTTTTAGCGTGATCATTTTGTGTGCACGTGTAGTTGGAGCCCTCTGTATTATAGCAGATGATCATAGGTATCCCAATACATGGATGGTCCTAGAATTTAGTTTTCTTAGTGAAAGATTTCTGGATGATTTTGCTCTTCATTTTGAATTTGGTTGATCATTTATCAATTAACCAAATAAATGAATAAGAGAAAAAACTTAAAGTAGTGTTATTTATATATTTCATAAATGATATTCAAAGATTCACACACTCTACACATTTCATATTACGATTACTACATATCAACTAATATCTCAAAGAAGATTGGGAGAATATATCAATTTCAAGTGCTAATTTCATGCGTGAAAATATAGAAATTTCAAGTGCTAATTCCGTGCGTGAAAATATAGACTACTTAAAAGTGAAGATCACTAATTAGAAACTATAAAGCATTCAGGGGAGCATCACCTCTCATGTAACATAGTGTGTGCATTGTGGGAAATGCTTAAGAGGAGTTTTTCTTTAACATAACTGAATGATTAGAAAATTCAAGTTGCTTAGAAATAGACAAAACACTTACCCTCCTATGTATAAAGGGTTTCAAAGTTTTACCCATACAACTGGACATATGGGTAACAACTTTAAGCATTTCAAGAGTCAAGATCTTAGTGTTCAATGGAAAACACGATGGTCCAAGAAGGGTTCACAATGTCCAGTTGGGAGAAAAATACAAGAAACGATACAAAACTAATTCGTAAGCCATGTCAAGATTTCCCATACTTCTCAATATATCACTCAACTAGCTTTCAAGTTTGGGCCGGGATACAAAAAGATATGACTTAAATTCTTCCCTATTACTAGGAATCTGGTGCAGTTGAAATGCGCTAAGAACCTTGTCAATTGACTTCTTAATTATCCTTTTGGGAGCTCCCCTGCCCAAAAGGCCATCAAGCCAAGTAGATTTAACCAATTATTTCACATAGTCCATAGTTAGAGCTTGAAAAAGTCTCAATGCTTTTTATTTTGATTCCTCAATCCTCATGCACATATCCATTGGTCATAAAGTCAGCATCAATATATATTATTCTGTACAAATTTATCTACTTCAGATTCTGTCTTGAGCATCTGTTCATCTTGTTTTCGAGTATCATGAGTAGAACTCGAGCTTGGCAAGAAACCATCAAGCTGTATTCCAAATGCAACACTGGCACTAAGATCTTATCAATCAATATCTCAATCATTTGGGCACAGAGAAATTTGATCAATGGGTCAGTACCAATAGAACTTCCTACATTTTACTTTCCACAACTACAGTTAGAAGCAACCAAAAAAGGCCTCCTAAACCACATAATATGCCAAAACAAAATTTTTCTGGCAGGTAAAGCTTTAAGAAACAAGAGAATGGCACTAACATACGGTGACATATCCAGATAGTTGACGAGACTTTAGCCTCCTAAACCACATAATATGACAAAACAAAGTTTTCCTGTCAGGTAAGCTTTAAGAAACAAGATAATGGCACTAACATATGGTAACATATCCAGATAGTTGACGAGACTTTAGGTAGTAATGATCTGTGAATATTAGATGCAAGTACTTAGTGGCTCTGATGTATTAAAGGGCAATTCTGCCAATGCCACTGATTGTTCAACTGAAATGATTCGGATGAGAAGAATGCAACTAACTATTTTCAGCCAACATACCATGCACGAGTTTTGAACACCCAAGGGTTATCTCTTAGCCTAAACATGCTTTCTCCAGTTCTGAATGAATCACATATGCATACCATGAGAACTCAATAGTCAGATTCTAGGTTTATATCTTAAGCATCCAGTCTTAAAACTTACAGAAGGCCTAGCCTACAAAGAGATATAGCAAACTTAGGATGAGCCAACCTAGAATTTTTATGTATTATTGACTGAAGAAAACACAATTATATAAAAGCTGCCATTCTTTTTTTTAAGTAGCAGGGTCTTCTAAATTTTTCCATTACAAGGATTCAGATTTAGTATAAGTTGAAGTAAGACCTAGAGACTTCTTTTGAGCTTGAAACGTATCATAACAAATGCAGAAGTCTCTCCATCGGGTGACTCCACTTAGTTCTTATATAAAACTGTTTTATAGATTGCCTACGAAGGTCGAAGAGATATAGCAAACTTAGGATGAGCCAACCTTGAATATTTATGCATTATTGACTGAAGAAAACACAATTATATAAAAGCTGCCATTTTTTATTTTTATTTTTAAGTAGCAGGGTCTTCTAAATTTTTCCATTACAAGGATTCAGATTTAGTATAAGTTGAAGTGAGACCTAGAGACTTCTTTTGAGCTTGAAACGTATCATAACAAATGCAGAAGTCTCTCCATCGGGTGACTCCACTTAGTTCTTATATTAAACTGTTTTATAGATTGCCTACCAAACAAGAAATGCAAAAAAGGCAGGCCGCAGACACAATATTGACAATGTTCAACGATTTGGTACAATGAAAAATCATCCTTTAAAAACCTTAAGCAAACAATTGAACTTCAGCGTGGATTCTATTTTTTTGCAAAGATAGATGCATGGAAGTTGCACAAGATGTTGTCCACATGAAAAATAATTTGCTAGTTTTAAATTCTATACAAACTCTAAATTTGCCATCAAAATCTCAATATGCTTCATTTAACTTGAATGCCATTTTAAACCAAGGTTGTCAATAGCATTTCTATGCAAAGCCAGACTTGGAAATGGTTCTCCAAGGTACCATTTCAAGTTTCTGCTTTATCTCTTTGAACGCAACTTCATACTGAAGTCATTTTTGCAGTTGACGGTGGTGATTGGGATTTAAATAGGCAGGCGTTGAAGCTCTAGGAGTAGAATGTATACAGTCTGCCACCTAAGATACCAGAAATGTGCACAATGATACAGGTGTTTCATTTTCCCTATGTTGGCTAGTAAAGGACATTTTAAGGGGTGAGTGGTAGAGAATCTGAAAGATGTTTCCAGGGTTTCAATTGGATTGTTTTTTTTCGAATTACGGTCTCTGAAATGCAGAACAGTGAGCATGTAAGATCAACTGATCCACTTTAAATGATGTAAACTTCAAAGAATTCGAGAAATTGATTCAATAATATCTATAATTTCTGTTTTAATTTCTGTTTTAAAATCGACTAATAATCTTAACCAAGACTAGCACCTTCTCTCTCTATAAATGCCAGACATAAGTGAGAGTAATTGAGGGATCAAGAAATAGCATGACAGTACAGAATGGGAGAGAAAGAGAAAGGAGAACTCCAATTGGGCCCGATTTTAGAGGACCACTCAGAGAACTAGATACGTACTTCCCTTTATTTGTCAATTTTACCAGAAAGTAACATATCAATGCTAACTCACATTCAGCCATATAAACAAACCCACGCATGTTTATGATTTTCTACATTTATATATTTTTATATTTTGGATGATCTTCAGTTAAGAACGACGGAGTAAGAAGCAAGTTGATCAGTAATTATGGTGGGCAGCCTTACCTCAAGAAACCAGTAGTCACAGTGACACACTTATTTCTTGTTCTGGACTTGGGCAACCCCAATGATTTTGCAGAGATAACTTAAAGGCTCATGCTTGTTCTCTCTTTACCCTTTTCACCTCTGCTCGCAAAACATGGATATAAAGCAGGGAGATTCGAAACATGAAATCATTCCTTTACCAAAATATGTATTATTTCCATTTCCAGAGCGCATATAACATAAAGAGGTCAAACAAGAAACTGTTGACAAATAATTAAGCGGATAAGAGAATTTTGACGTGGAAAATCCAAAACGATCCTTTCAAACCAAATGCACAGTGCCATTGGCATCCTACACATCTTCACAGATATTTCACCGTTGAACCGATACCAGATCTTTAGAGTTTAATAGAACATATTCTCCACAGATTTTGATGTGGCAATATATTTCGAAGAACCAATATGACGAAAAAACAGATGGATCGTGACACTACATAAAGAAAAAGACATTAGTAGGATCCCTTTCCTGCAACTCGTCATTAGTATTTGACATAAAAAGAGCCATTACCATAAGTGAAAGCCTTGACCTCTGCGGCAACTTTTGATTTCCAAATAAAAGAGGCTAGAACAAATTGAAAGGAAACAAACATTAACAATAACAAAATTCTGACATGAAGATGCCTGATTTTTCAATGCTATGACCTCCAAAATATTGCGAAGTGAAAGGGGTATATTTGGAAAATTCCAGTAGCATAATCAGATTATCACTNCCATAAGTGAAAGCCTTGACCTCTGCGGCAACTTTTGATTTCCAAATAAAAGAGGCTAGAACAAATTGAAAGGAAACAAACATTAACAATAACAAAATTCTGACATGAAGATGCCTGATTTTTCAATGCTATGACCTCCAAAATATTGCGAAGTGAAAGGGGTATATTTGGAAAATTCCAGTAGCATAATCAGATTATCACTAATAATCACTATATAAAAAGAAAGCAGTTGCATCCAACCAAACATCTTCCCCTAAGCAAATATAAAAACCGCCTGATCTAAAGACAACAGTATGGAAGAAGAAATGAAAAATCATTGGCAGCACACATATTTAATTGTAATCCGTAGTCTTAAACCTTAATAACATTACATCTTAAGGAATCAAGGATCTGGGTTCTATAAAAGTCATTGAAATCATTTTTCCACTCAAAAAATATTTTTTTAACACAAAGTTACCAAGAAGTGAACATCTCCCAGTCTTACGGTTACGTAAAAAATCCCAACTTATTAAATGATCTAATCAAATCTCACATGAACAAGTCTAAAGGTCGTTCCTGCAATTAATTACACGCCACAATTCTCTTATTAATAAATTTTCAGGCAGAATTCATTACATTCGCTATATTTCCTGAAAAAAAAAAAAAAAGGAAAGTTCAGAGCTTTCCCATTAAATTGGATATTACAATCATCTTTGCCCGCCAGATCTTAAAGAAACAAGATCCACACAATCCTTTTCTCTTTAATTTATACTCAAATACGAATGTCCAGGCCCTAAACCCAAAACCCTTCAATTGATTCTGAATAGGGAGTACCAAATGTCAAATAAGAAGCGAGTGCAAAAAAAAAAAGGAAAAATACCTGAAAAATCTGCAAACTGCTTTCGTGAATTCAAAAGAAAGCTAAACATAATTCAGACGTGGAGAAATTGGGTCGATGCCTGGCGCGTTTTCTTTCTTCTTTCCCTTAATAATTTCTCTGCGGAAGATATCTTGAAAAGAAAAGGAGGAAATTTTGGAACTAACGTTAATTTCTAACCGTTATTTGCGCAAAATGACACAATCTAATCACATTGTCTTCCTACTAGATTTTCGCCAATTTTCATAAGTTGGGAAGTTGTCAATTGCGCATCACGATTGAATATAAAAACATAGAAGAAAAAGTACAAGGTCTGGTAGTTCTATATTCTGTTCCAGATTCAATTTAATTGGTAATCGTAAAATGTGATGCGGGAAAATAAAGTTTCAGGTCCAAAATTTAGGTGAAATTTATGGAACTGACAAAGCACCCCTAAATAGGTTCCATGGTCCTAAAATTT
>CAIGRR010018240.1:0-10329 GCA_903798365.1 Fraxinus sp. 1973-6204
CTCGGCTCGAGTTTTTTTTTTTTCCCGGCTCGAGCTTGGCTCGTTGACATCCCTAGGTGAATGTGTGTCACAATTAAAGTAGTTACAGGTTATAGGTAGTCTAATGTATATTACAAACTGCACTCGACCGGACATATCATTTGCTGCGAATAAACTTAATAGGTTCACAAGTAATCCAAACCATGATCATTAGAAGGCTTTAACAATGGTTCTTAGGTACTTGAAATATACCTTAACTTATGGATTACACTTCACAAAATATCTCGCTGTATTGGAAGGATATTGTGATGCGAATTGAATATGCGATAGCAAGGATTCTAAATCTACTAGTGGTTATATATTTATCATTGTTGGAACTGCTGTGTCATGGAAGTCGACAAAGTAAACATATATAGCTCGATCAATGATGGAATCGAAGTTATTGAATTAGGTAAAACTGGAGAAGAAGTAGAATGGCTTCGTAACTTCTTAGAAGATATTTCATGTTGGCCTAAGTCGGTACCTACAATAAGTATACATTGTGATAGTTAATTGGCTATTGGAATGGCTCAAAGCAACATGTATAATGGTAAGTCTAGACATATAAGTCATAAACACAATATCATTAAGCAACTGATCTCTTATGGTATCATCTACATAGATTATGTGAAGTCAAAGGAAAATATCGCGGATCCAATTACGAAAGGCTTACCGAGAGATCACGTACGTTGCCTATCAAAATGAATTGGACTAAAGCTATTACGTAAGAATCATTGTCATGGTAGCCTTATCTTGTTGAGTGGAGATCTCAAGATCTTGATTCAAGGGGACAACTAAGTTATAAAATTTCAATGAAGCACTTGGAAAAATATTTCCTAAATCATTCCTATGATAATTAAAGTGTTTTCTATGAGAATGTTAAAAATTAAGATATGCTTTTAATGATTCATATATCTTGATCTAGTCAAGTGCAATGTAAACGTGAGGTGGGGCCGCCTCAACAAAAATTGTTCAAGGCTGAAATTTTCTAAACACTTATGAAACTCAAGAGTGGTTTAGGGCCAAAGTAAACCAAGTCTTGATAACCATGAACGATTTAGGAAAGTCATATGTATGAATATTATTGTCTTGGTTTACACCAACGACTGAATGATTCAAGACATCACGTCACCAATTAGTTAAGTAAATCCGATAGTATTTCACTAAGAAATGTTCAAAGTCGGAAGCTACCTTACTTGATGCAGTGTTTTTCTACTCTCTCTCTCTCTCTCTCTCTCTCTCTCTCTCTCTCTCTCTCTCTCTCTCTCTNTTCTCCTCTCTCTCTCTCTCTCTCTCTCTCTCTCTCTCTCTCTCTCTCTCTCTCTCTCTCTGATACATCATATTTTCGCATAACATGAACATATTTGAATTTCTATTCATGTGAGGGATTGTTGGAATCTGGTTTAAATAATGAAAATTTTGGTTAAGTATAAAACTTGAAAAGTGACTTTGTGTCAATTTCAGCCAAATATTCAAATTTGATCTGATAATCAAATTATAAAAACATAGACTAACTTATTATAATCGTCGAGTAAATCGTCGTAGTATATTATGAGTTTCAAAATCAATTCCGAATGAAAGCTAAATTGCGGTCCAAAGTTGGAAGAAAAACAAGGAAAAAAAGGGAAAAAATCATATAGCACCGTAGCTCGAGCGACGGAGCTGTTGCTCGAGCAACAGGCATGCGAAAAGTTTATGTTGAATAGGAATCACGGCGCTCAAGCGAGAGGCCAGTAACAGGCTAGCGACAGCAAGGGATGCTTCCTTCCGTGATGATTGTAAAGTTTTTTGGACGTGTCTCTTCACTTACAACCTCTCATCTTTTATAAATAGGACCCTTTGGACATCCATTATGCATTCCATATCATCTGCATTGAATATTACATCAAAATCTTTTGCAAAAATTCTCCAAAAATCATTTCAAAGTTGTTTTCTTGTAGAGAAAAATTTCATTCGAGTTCGTTATTACTTGTTGTTTGAATTACTTCTACCACAAGTTGTATACATTGTCTCTTATGAGACAAATGTCGTAAACCGTTAACACCGTTGGACAATTTTGTCTTAAGGAGAAAGTGTTAATCATTTGCTTTGACTTTCTTTTCTTTACTTTCTTTTCATTTCTATTTTACATAAACATTAATTATGCTCCTACAAATTAAATTTATCCATTACTTCGTCAATTAAACAAACAACCATTTCACTACACAAATTCACCAACAACTACAAAATTATTTGACATGTGAACTTTTACTCCATCTTTTTACAATCACGATATATTACACTCTCCCTTGCACATTCTTTACATGCTTCCACATGGCAACATTTATACTCTTGATTTTGAACTCATCTATCACATCATTGCATAGATTTCATCCATAGAGGAAAGAATGCTATCCTAGTAAGGAAGGATGTACATATATCATTATTCTTTTTTAAGTGTGTAATATGGTACGGACAGTGTTTTAAAAAGTGAACACCACATGAAAATTCGACGAGAATGGCTCATCAAATTGGAAAACCAATTAATTGGCCGTTCAATTGGTCTAAATGAACATAGATGACTGTATGACAAATGAACGATCAAGAATTGAATGAACCACATGTATTGTCACATCGATGAGTACTCGGTTTATAAGTAATCCATAATTCATTTGGAAATTGTGCAGCCAAGAGAGAGATTGATGCAAGTTAATTTTTATTATTGTTAATTAGTTTTTTTAATTTTTTTTGTATAATAAGATTTTAATTCGAGTAAGAGTTCTATTAAAATAGATAAGTTTTCAAAGTTCTTTTATTTTAAAAGTCTAATTAGGATTTTTGTGTTTAAATAGAAGTTAGTATTTTATTATAAGTTTATTGATTTTGAATATTAATGAAACATTGAAGAGTTCTTCAAAATCTTGATTTAATCTGTATTTGTGTGCGAATAAACGGTTAGTGATTCTTTATTATTGTTTTATCTCTCTTCTGTTTGCATAAAGAATTTACGCTGTTATTGATTCACAACAATACCATTCCACCAAACACAATCCATATAATGCGAATCCGATATAATATATCAGTATACCAAAGAAGATGTGTGATTTATCATTTCATTCATATTGTCGTCCAATTCCATTCATGCTTATAATTTATTTTTATTGAAAAGTTTTATATGAATTTAATTTTGTAAATTTGTGAAATAATTATTGTTGACTATTTATTCTTATCAGAATAATTAGATAAATTTTGCTTACTCTAGAAGAATGTTATTCATATTGAAACTCCTACCGAAACCCTTATATATATGAGTTACTATTATAATAAAGTATGCACTTGAATTTAATTTGAATCTCTCTACTTTTCTCTCATATTTTCTAATTTTATGGAGTAAGACCAATATATATCAAAACCTCAACACAATATGCAAGATATGCATGAGATGCATGAATGCACGCAAAATGAGATAAATAAGGTAAATGTAACGTGCCCTATAATGAATGTACAACTACATGTTGTGAAGCCTAGACGTAGGTGACGTAAAGACATGATGTGTGTCGTGATTCCATGCCACAGTGACTTGACGTCACCTCACGGTGCCCACACCAAACACAACCAAACCGAGACAGAAGTGGTCATGTGCATCCCGTGTGCATAATGGAGAACAACCATCACACTACCATCATATAACTCGACAATCCAACACAACTTCAAGTCGCAAAACAACTATCCTCAAACCAACCTCAAGGACTATCCAAGCTCACGCGAAAATCACCCACGACATCAACCACATTCTCAACCACCAAAACCACAAACCACTAACTAATTCTAATGCAACACAAAATGATCAAATATAATGGAGACCGTCACACATAAAACCACCAAAATCGCGCCAAAATAGTCCAAAAAACTCAATGATCGGTGCAAAATGATGTAGAAAGTGAGGACAACCTATGAGAATCATGAAAACATAAAGTATAACTCAACAAATTAAAGCAAAGATTCAAAAACACTCAAATAAATCTGAAAAATCGAGAAACAATGGTTTTTGAAGCAATACCTTGAAAATTTGTTGAAAACTTGTGTACATCTATCAAACGATGAATGCTATATGGTCAATAAGTGATTAATAGTATGAATTTGAGATGGGTGGGTGAAATTTTGAGAGAAATTGAAGAAAAGATTGAGAAAATTCGCGTAAAACCCTGAAAAATAACGTTAAAATTCAAATAAACAGTCTGTCACTCGAGCGATAGCCGAGCGATAAGTGAGCGAGCTAGCTTCTGATCCTGTCGCTCGAGTGTGGCTCAGTGATAAGCTGGCGAAAACCTGTTGACAAAAATAGCACTAAATTTTGAAAACAAAGAAAAACATCCCTTTTTCAATAATATTTAAATTGAACAAATCAAGCCCAATCAATGAACTCAACCATGCAAGTATTCACAAGTAGAGTATTATCAATACAAACTTTCTCACGTACTCAATCAAGTTCAAAATGAAGTAAAATGTATAAGTGGCTCGCGCGTGTAAAGTGCCACTATTTTCTTGTAAATATGACTTCAAACCTTAAATTTGTGAAAAATTAAATATGAATATCACTGTTAAATAAATATTTTCCTTACTAATGAAAGTCAAACCCAAAAGAACTTTAGGACCTGAAAACGAGCTCAATTACATAGATATTTTTCTTCTCTCCTCCTGATTTGAGCATATAATTTTTATGTCGTTTTTCTCATATATTGCATCTTATGTGCAGACTCTTGTCCATTAACGACTAAATTGACCCATGTAACAAGTTTTAGGCCGATTAACCCAAGTCAGTTGATTATAGGCACCGGGTTATGAAAAACCCTCGGACATAATTACTCGAGTCAAATAGGCTTCGAACAAAAGTATAAGATGAACCAAACTGTTATATATGTATTTTTGTTTTTTTTTTGTTTTTTTTGTTTTTAAATAACAAAGGGGTATTTATCATGAGAAAATGTCATCTAAATATAGGTCAATTCACGTTTCAGATCACCTTACCAACAGATGACAGCCATCCCAAATCTCACAAATGCGGTCCAAATTCACGCACAAGATCACAGTGTGTGCACTGTAGATGATACATGAAGAAACATATAATGAATACTCCATATTAAACCGAACCAAGTAATGGAAATAACAGTGTAGAACAGATAAATGCATACTTGGTCACAAATGCTATGTTTCAGCGCACCATGAAGTGTTTAGAGCCCAAAAACACAATTTTTTATAAAAAAAAATCAATACCAAAACAAATAAAAGCACAAAACAAAAAAAAACACAAATAAGTGGGATGCATGCAGGAACGAGTGGACTTAATGAACTACACATGCATGCACCTAAGAATTGAATCACGGCGAAATATGGATGCTTTTACATTTAAGAGCATGATCATTCTTACAACCTTCCAGGTCGCTCCTTTCAACCCAAGCCTTCTTAAAAGTAGAAGTGATTTTAGTTAATCGAGTCATTATCTCAGTTAAGTGGCTAACTTGATTAGCAAGAAAGTTAACCTTGCTAGAAAACTCATGTTTTTTACTTCTAGTCACAAGCTTACGAGACATAGGTCTTGTATGTCCCAGCGTGCCACAATGGTGACAAGTGGGAATAAACATAGGTTCAAATCTGCTCGGAGGTTATTGCCGATATGTAAGACGATTGACCCTACGTTGTTTAGTTGGTTAGGATCCTAAGGTATACCTGACCTTTGGTTTAGAATAAATAGTATTCAGAGCTTTGTTAGTGGCCAGGACGGACGTGGTCTTGGATGTACTAGTAGTAGTATTACCATTATGAACGTAACCTAGACCATGCTTATTTTAAGCAGGCTTGTTCATCCCTAACAAGTTATCAAGTTTCAGCTCACTTAGATTTTTGGTAGAGTCATGAAGGTCACTTATAAGTTTTTCTTTCTCTCTTTCAAGATCATTAACATTTTTTAACCCAGCTTTATTTACCTTTTTAATCTTAAGACTCTCCTCAAATAGTTCACGATAAGATTCGTGAATATCCGGTTCATCCTCAGACTCTTCCTCGAGTTTTTCACTCCGTTCATCACTTTCAACCTTATCAATCTCCTTATCAGATTCAATCGTAGCTATTGATGTGAAAGCCATGAGATTTTATTCATCCTCACCATCAGATGTATCACTATGAGCACTCGAATCTGATTCATCATCACTCAAGGTCACTGCTAATGCCTTACGTCTTTCTTTATTTGAACTCTTTTTCAAATTAGGACATTCATTCCTATAGTGACCGTAACCCTAACACTCATGACATTGAACATATTGATTTTTCTTAATGGGAGTCCTAGAGTTATTTTTTCTCACATCTATCGTTCGAGAACTTATTAGGGACTTCATTTTTTCGTTCTTGAGGCTTTCTCCTATTCCTTATCACCTTCCCAAATTTTTTAATGAGATAAGCTATTTCGTCGTCCCTAAGCGTCCCAGCATCAGTAGACTCACTCTCTTCTTCTCTAATAGTATTCATGACTATGGATTTAACCATTTTATGTTGAGAAACGGTGAGTTCATAGGTTTGGAAAGATCTTACAAGTTCTTCAATTTTTACTACATCTAAGTCCTTACTTTCTTCAATCGCGGTTACTTTAGGCCTAAAACATTCAGTTAGGATCTAAAGACTTTTCTAACAATCTTGAACTCGGGGATCCTTTCACCTAGGTTGAAAATTGAATTGACTATATCATTAAACTTAGCATAGAAATCATCAAACGATTCATCATCCGTCATTCTATTTATTTTCAAACCTAGATGTCAACATCTGGGGTTTAGAATTTTTTGCAGTTTTAGTTTTCTCGTGTGTGGTTTCTAAAATATCTCAAACTTCTTTAGCAATCTCATACATCGAAACTCTCCTAAACTCCTTAGCAGACATAGCCATGAACATGGCATGAAGGCGCTTACTGTTCCAGTTACACTCAACTAAATCATCTTTAGACTAGAGTGAAATATCAGTAGGTGTAACTACACCAGCAACAGTAATTGAATGTGGAGTACACCCAATTTGAATGCAAATCCAAATACGTTCATCCAAAATTTTAAGAAAATCTCTCATTCGAACTTTCCAATAAGCATAATTGCTTCCGTCGAAAATGGAGGCACAAATAATGATTGACTCATCTAGAATTAATAAAAGGGTCAAAATTGAAATAAGTCTCTAATACCAATTGAGAATAACGTAGTTCGACCCAAACTACACCTAGAGGGGTGAATATGTGTAAATGCGAAATTTATTAATTTTAATCAACTAGCAATAAGTCACCAATTAATTATCTCTAGATAGTTAAGCAAACAGTTTAACTATCCTATATTTGAATACCGCATAATATTAAAACAGTAAAGAAAGCTATAAATAACGCACAGTATGATCATGGAGAAACCCCAACTGGTAAAAACTCTGGACACTTTGCCAGTCAACAATCCACTATAAACGATATTTAACTTACTGTCAATCAGACTGGACGAAGAGACGTATTATCTGATCTCTTAACTGCAATTCCAATAGCTCTCCTAGATTCTGTGCTCATACACTAACTCTCAACCGCAATTTCCAAAGCTCTCCAAGATTGCGCTATCCTGCAGCAACTCCTAACTTTGTGAAATCGTCTATCTCCTATGGATGCACGAAGAACACCACGTTCTTCAACGACTGGAACTCCAGTCACCTTCCATTGATCTTCAAAAGCTCTGATGATATGGAGGAAGAAATAGTTTGGTATTTGGATTTAAGATCTGAAGTTTTTTCACCGCCAAGAACAATTCACTTTGAAGAATGAAGGTTGAAATCTTCAGAGGATGAAAAGAATATGAAACCAATTTGTTTTCTCAATAATCAACCTTAAAAAAGCGTTATGTGGTGTTCAAGTATTTATATGTAAGTTAGGGAATGAATGAGTCGAACAAAAAGCCTTTAAAAACGAATTAAAAAATTCTCGGACAGCACTGTCGCTCGAGGGAAGGGCTAGTGACAGTCGAACGACAGGTTGTCGCTCGAGCGAAGGAGAGACGACAGTCTAGTGATGAAAGTTATGTTTCTGATGCTCGAGCCAAATTTTAGCGACAGTCTAGCGAAAATTCGCGCCGTTTTTCCTTCTTTTCCATTCTCAAACCCTAGACCTAAAATATCACAACTTATACTAATTGCACACTACTCGACTTTTTACAACATATTAACTCTAGTCCTTTTTGTTCATAAAATAGCCAATTACATTAAATACCTAACACTATTTATGAGAATGTTATATTATTGATTTGGAAGAAGCATAAATTTTATATACCAATATTCTTGAAAAGATGTTTCATTAGATTAAAAATTTAAATCTATATCTAATATATCCGCACGGAGAACACCATCTTTCTCAAGCTATCAAATCAGCAAGGGTTCTAGAATAGTCAAGGCCTTTGAAAGCCCACCAGCTAGCATTCGAAATCAGAAGTAAATGTAAAGGAGGCTCCCTCATGGGTCTTTGAGGCTATGAGCAAGAACTACCCTATAAAAATATTAGTTTAATTTTAGTTATCATTATTCCGTAGAGTTTTTAGTTTGTTGCTTTTGAACAAGCACAAATTCATACATTACAACATCTCGAAAGAATATTATTTTATTGCTTTTGAAGAGGATAATTCAGTACAAATTAATATTTTAGAAGAATATTTTCGTCTAGAAATACTACTTCATAAAAATAAATATTTTTGAAAAATATTGTATAATTGTTACAGACGAGCATAACTTTATAAGTTTCAAATCTCGAGTAATATTAAGTTGTTCTCTCAAAGTAGCATAACACGCAAGGGCCACCATCAGCTATGGTGTTCTATCATTATCTGAGTTCAAGAAGGGAGTCAACTGTTGTTGAGGTGAGGTGTAATAGGTAGTGGCAGTGTTCAAGAGTAGACCATGTTGGAGATTTTACACCGATTATACGTGCATATATATCCTTGAACATATTATCGATAGCATGTGCATGCAGATTATTCAACATATCTTCTATATTAGCATGAAGTTGAATATAGAATCAACTTATGAAATCGAGTATATATATGTAGATTAATTCCCGTCTTTCCATGCTTTGATGAAAGCTCATTCCGTTCTTCAATTTAAAACCTTTCATATAACAATAAGAAAGCTAGTATTTCTGAAATCAAATACAATGTAAAGAAATCAGAAAAAAAAAAAAAAGAGGAGATGCAAGTGTTCGATTGGTCAAGGCAAGTGAAACTTTTTCCGTAAATTGAGTTTGTCCCTCATCGGTGCTAACGATTTTTCGACGATCATTTTCAAAGATATAACGACCACATTTAGCCATAGAAGCACTCCAAATGTTTTAGACCAACAAACTCAAAATGGAGTTTCCTCTCTACCATAATTATGACTTTGATGCAAGAAGGAATCACTTCAACAAAATGTTTTAAGTAAAACCAAAGTGTAAATATGGAATGGAATGAATAATAAACATCCTAGGCGTCTTTTATATAGAAGGTGAAGAATATGGTGGAGAGACATACCACAAAACTCAGTATTTTTCATGAAGGGGCACAACATGTCCCACCGCTAGCCTATCGCCCATGTAGCGCTTGACTGGTAGAATGTAGTAGCTATCGCTGGCCGGTGTTGGAGCAGTGGCCTCACATGCTGAATTTCAATCTTTTCTTCAAACTTTGGACCACAAATTCTCATTCATTTGGAATAGATTTTTACATTAGAAATATACTACATCGATCTAATCGACAAGTAGAACAAATAAATCTATTTACTTTCGTAATTTAAGTTATGTATTAAGTTCGAATATTTAATCGAAATAGACATAAAGTCATTTTTCAAAGTTTATACTTAACCAAAATTTCAATTTTAAACCAAATTCCGACGATCTGCTACATGAATGGAAATTCCATATATGCAAATACTAGTAGAGAGAAATCGAAAAAAATATTGTATCAGGAGAGGTAGATTCTGGCCTAGAACCTTCCTTGGTGAAATATTGTGGAATTTACTTGGCTAATCGACGAACGTGATATTTTGAATCATTTAGCAATTGGTGTAAGCCAAGACAATATTACTCACACAATGTCTTCCCTAAACCTTCATAGTTCTCATGATTGTGTTCATTTTGGTCATGAAACACTCTTGAAATTCATAAGTGTTTAGATATTATAGCCTCAAACAATTCTCATCGATGCAGCTCCACTTCACACTTACATTGGTGACCTCCTATTAAGAATATTATGCCCTACTATACTTGGCTAAATCAAGATATAAGAATCATTAAAATCGTATCTTAAC
>CAIGRR010018272.1:0-10536 GCA_903798365.1 Fraxinus sp. 1973-6204
AGAGAGATAATAGGATCGTTAGCATGTATAGTAATAAACACTGTGAGGTTCGATAGAGGATAGAAATATACATCTATGTTTCGCATGGTTTTTTAGATGTTCTAACTCGTTTAATGATTTCTTATATGTTGGTATCTTTTATAGAGATATAGAAAGGTCACATATATAATTAGATTTAATTGCTATCTAGAGAAGCTTTTAAATAAATTTGGAATTTCGACCAACTCGCATGATTACAATGAGTCATTTTAATTGTTGTGCTAAAAATGGATTAACAAGGGGGATTCTACATTTTAGCAACGTCTCTCAGAAATTCGATAAACTTTTACTTTGATTTCTAGTACGTGATAAGTTAGACATAGATTTATTATAAGTCATTATTGTTATTTGATTAAGGGTATTATTAACTTTAACTCGATAAAACACGTAGTCCTCATGAGTTCGACACTCTACACACTACTATATTACTTGATCACGATCCTGTTCACTTGCAAGTTTTCAAACAACCAACGCTCTTATTTTTAGATAGGCTCAAAAATTTGATGAACTTGACAGAAATAGAATAGTATGCACAACAATTTGGTCATAGTGCATTCTAAAATTCAGAGTTCATAAAGGCATAACAGCATAAGAATATTACTCCGCCTGCATTTGAATGTCCTTGTTTGATTTAAATTGTCCCCAATGATTACTTCTTTCCAAAATCGTTATTTCTTTTTCAATAATTTGCTTACTTTGAAGTGATTGAATGACTACATGGGGTGTTGACCATTGATTTATACACAAAACTGAAAAGTTCTGTTGAACATTAACTCTTTTAATCACTAAAATCAGCGTTAATTCGTAGCACAAAATAATCAATAGCTAATGAATGGAGCAGTTCATGTGGATCTGTGGCTTATAATGCCATGTATGTTGTGATGTTGCTCTGAAGTATTTCCCTTTCTTTATGTCGGTTTCAACAAAAATTCCGAACTTGTGAACTATTTGGGCATTGGTGTGTAACTGTGCAATTGCTTCCTGCTTCCAGAGTATGAGGCTTAGTTTGTTGCTGGTTTGCTCACTTGAATTGTCCTGTGGGTACATTAAGGTATACTGTGTCAATTGTCACTTTTCAGATAACTATCAAGGGTTATGCCGTATCAGGAGGTGGACGTGGCATAGAGAGAGTTGATTTGTCCATCGATGGTGGCAAAACCTGGATGGAAGCCTCTAAATTTCAGAAAGCTGGCTTTCCTTACATCTCTGATGATCCAAGTAGCGACAAATGGGCATGGGTGCTTTTCGAGGTTGAGGCTGATATCCCATGGATTGCTGAGATTTTTGCTAAAGCGGTATGTTATGTATTTATTATGAAGAAGCAGCGTGTTTGAGTTTTACGTGCAGGCGCAGCTATATGTTTTGCGATAATCGAGAGCATGTTTGAAATACATAAATTTTTTATTGGTTTTCGTAGAAAATGAGTTACTTATTAGCATAGTTACTTTCGATATAATTAGTTTTTTAAGTTTACTTAAACGAAGCTATCCAAACATGTTTGAAAACAAGTCACTTAAAACTAAATTCTACTCTTATGAAACTTGAAGATATAATTTGGCGCTTGCGTTGGAAATTATTATGAATTATTATGAGTGCATGAAAAAGTTGGCCACTGTCACTGCTTTCCTCAACTCCGTGTCAACTGTGGTATTACATTTTCTTATTACCGGCAGGTGGACACAGCTGCAAATGTGCAACCTGAAGATGTAGAAGTTATTTGGAACTTGAGAGGGATACTGAACACCTCATGGCACCGAGTTCATGTTCGGGTTGGGCATTCCAGTATGTAGTCAAAGCAGAATACCGATCCAACATCCTGCACTCTGTGGGACTGGTTATATGCATTTCACATGCTTTAGATGTCGATACACGTAATTTATCGTGTTTTTAGAAAGTTTATGTGATGAACCGTACAATATTACATTTCCCTGTTTCTAAACGTGAAAGAAATAATGTTCTGTTCAGAGAATTTGCTATTTTTTTAGCTGTTTTGGTAAAATGGGATTCATATAGAGAGAGATGCCGTCTCGTTTATCGTATTTCTATGACAAAATGTCAAAAAGGACAACTGTTTATGTTAATGTGACGATATCTTAGAATTGAAGAATTAGTGCAAATTTGAACACTTTACCCAGATCTCAAGACCATAAATTTCTAGTTTTATGTCACCAAAGATACTCTATTATCTATGGTGTTGTAAATCAATAATTCTCTTTGCATGATGACAAATCTCGACATTGATAATAACCAGACAATAAAAGATTGATATGATGCCCCTTAAGAGACGAGGAAATTGCATAAAACTAGGCATTTAAGTTTTCAAATTAAAAAATCAGATCTAAAGTTTATTTATTCAAAAATCAGGTATTAATTAGATTAATAATTATATTAATTGGATTAATAATTAAAACCCAAATGAAAACCTAATTTACTTCCAATCCCCTCTCCCTCTCTCTCTCTCTCTCTCTCTCTCTCTCTCTCTCTCTCTGCACCGTCCTCAGTAAACATCGTCTACCTGGAAGAGAATCTTCGGTGCAGAGGCGTCAGCATCGGAAGATGTGAGCATCGCGCTCTGTTCGATGCTCTACGCTCTATTACACAGCGTCGTTGTGAGCATCGATATCTACGCTCACAACGGCAACTCGCGGATTTGTGTGATTCTGTGTGGGGAAGACGACGACAACGCTAATTTGTGTGATTCTGTGTGGAAGCCGATTGTGTTGGTGCGATGTGGCGGTGACAATGGTCGTTGGTGGGGTTGCGACGATGACGATGATCGTTGGTGTAGGTGGTGGAGGTGGTCGATCTGTGGTATGTGTGCTGTTGTGTGAGTTCTGTGGTAATGCTGAAGTTGGAGATGTTGATGGTGGTGGTGGCCATCGACGATGGTGGTGCTGTGTGCAGTGTTGATGGTGGTGCTGTGTGCAGTGTTGATGGTGGTGGTGGTGGTTTGGTACAGTTGTGGTGTTGGTGGTGTTCCTGTTTGTGGTGGTATGTACGGTGGTGTTGCTGGTGCGGAAGCGACGTTGGTAGCGGTGACAAGTGGCGGCTTTGTTGGCGGTGGTGTTGTGACGGTGGCATTGGTGGGATATTGTTTGTGACCAACTATTTGGTTGATCCGTGACCAAGTATTGGTGGTGGATCGGAATCGTGGGTAGGGTGTTTTGGTATATGTGACCAATTATTAAATGTGACTTACAATTTTTTTTATCTGTAACCAATTAAATAAATTGTGACATATAATTTTTTTTGATTTGTGACCTCAAAATAATTTGTGACTAATTAATTCGATAATATATGACCAATAAATATGCATTTATGACCATAAATTGTATAATTATGTTTTAAATATATTTAATTAATTAACAAATACCTGATTTTTGCATTTTTAAACTTTAAGGCCTGAAAATTGATTTAGTGATACTTAATACCTGATTTATGATTTTTTTCCCTTGAGATTACCTAAAGCATTACATATGACAGTTTGCTTAATAAATATGTACTCTCAACTATAAATAAATTCTCATTATTCAGGTAAATAAACTGAAGGTAAGCTCAAGCTTCTGCATATTCCATTTAAAGCAGCTTACAGAACAGCCGAGACAAGTTTTGTGCATCGGCTCTCACAATTTAAATAAGTTTTAACATTTGCTGTCCTGTCGTGTCCAACATAACAAATATGTTACAAGAATATAATCTGGATGGATATACCAATACCAACCTTAGTAGCCTACTAAACTAACTCAATCAGCATGCAGCAATATGAGGTTGCTAAGGAAGACACCAACTCAAGGTACTCTTTCATTACAATGCTAAGTAGCACGACAGAACTCGTGTACCTGACAACTGTGCTTATTTAGTGAAATTCTAAATCAATAGACCTTTCTATCCAAAATTTGAGCACCATATTTCAGATTCTAAAGAAAAGAGGTGGGATCAATTTTTTGAGTGCAAAAACAAATAGATCAAAGATGAAGCATCCATAAAATAACTACTACAATCATCTAGCAAGATCTTGACTCTCTCTTTCGGCTGGCATCTACACAATGACGTACGATCCAAATTTGACCGATCAAACAACAGCACTTAAAAGCTAGAACTGCTTCTGTGCAAATTGGCAAAGATAAAATCTGTAATGCAAATTTGTCTGACAACCAGAAACAGCAAGTGAAACGACAGTGCTGAACGACCAGATATACTATCTGATTCTTTTACAATGATTCATAGTTCATTGCCACTGGAAAATGCAAATACCAGTCGCAAAAAAGCTGTGAGATGTTCAACAAACAATAAGAGATAGAAGCAACATACTAGTTTTAGCAACTTCAGCATTTCTGCCTACTTGGCTTCCAGAAGCATCTGCAGGCAGTTTACTGTTCAAATATCAATAGAAGCTTTAGGGTTCCTGCCTACTTGTGCTTCCGGGAGCATCTGCAGGCGGTTTACGATTCAGATAGCGTATAACAGCATCTTCCACCCTGTCAAGAAAAGACTTTAATTTCAATAACAAGTCCAGGATTATGGGAAATCCTAGGAAGTAAGTTTAACTCTAAAATGGAGGCAGCTAATATCTCATGTAGAAAACAAAGCCTACCAAATACCAATACTTGCCTATTTCCTGCATATTGAATAAAAGAAATTCAGGTAGAACAAGTTTCTATTCAAATAAAAAGAGAATGGACAATACATAACAATGTCTGTGACATTCTGGATATACCAGCAAAATTTCAATATCTAGGCCATTATAATGTTTTTAACTAAGTTGCACGCACATGAACACACCGACAAGCGATTCTTCGGAAAGGTAGGACACAGCCACGTTGGGCCAGGATTTAAATTCTTTAAAATTTTAAATTCATATATCATATCTTTCTTTATAATGTTTTATATATGACACAGCCCATGACATGCTGGTCACTCGCCCGAGGGGTGTCTCTAAATATCACTAGATTATCAGTAATTTAAAAAATATATAAAATGTCTAATAAGACACGACATGTGACAGACACAGACATGGAGCCTTAGTATGAGTTTCCATGCATCATAGGTTTTTAATCATCTAAAACAGTAAACAAAGCAAAAACATCTCAAATACTTCTGAAATTTATTGCATGCATTCAATTCCATCTTCCTGTCTGAAACATTTGCCTTTATAATAAGTCAGACCTAATTGCATCCAAAATAATCTGATTGATGTAAGTCAACTACATATGTTCCCCAACCACTTTACAACGATGATAATCAATAGCTAAAATCAGTGAACTGGGACCAGGATGTCAATTATGAACATACCAGGGTTGGCTGTAGAAATCTGATCGGCGCTCTTTTTCTGGATTGCGAATTCCTTCCCCAGAAACAACTTTCAGATCCTTGTTTTGAGAATCAATCAGAGTGTTAATAAATTCTATGGGTGACTGACTAAAACCAAGAAAGAATGCCCTTCTTCTACGGTGCTCATGGATCTTTCTTATAGCAGTACAAATTGCTTCATCACAGGCATCGATCTCTTTTGTTTTTTCAGTATTGGCCAACAGAGCATTCAATTCCCTCTGTATTGGGAAGGGTACGTCAACTAGGACATCATAGCATGCAGTTCCAGCAGGACAATTTCCTGAAAGTTTGATCCTGTGCTCTAAATGTATGGGTTGTGGAGGAAACAGATGGGGTGTTATTTTCTGTGTCACTGCAGTAAATCTTATCTTTCCTTCCCCGAACAATTTCTGAAGCGGAGGATCACAATTGAAAGACGAAGGGTCATCCGGACACTGCAACTTTCTAGCCTTCACATAATGCCAAATGGCAGCCATGATTCTTGCACGAGTATCAACCTCGATACCTAAGACTTCCATCAGAGCCGATGAAAGCTTATACTTTTCGGGCATATAATTCATTTCTAAACGTATATTCGTGGTGAATTCTTGATCCCCTTTCCTTTTTACCTCAAAGCCTTCATGAGAAGCAGGTGACCGAGCACTATCCCATAAAATCATATGGTTATCAGGATACAGTTTCTGGTCCAAGGAAATAGCAACTCTCCTGAAAAATGAAGAGAATCTTGGATATAAGGAGCTTGATTTCTGCATCATGCCAGCTTGATCAGGATCCATCCCGTCCTCCAAAATCCTCCCTACAATTTTAAGGGTCCATGTAGGCGGCTCTGCATTTGGCTTCTTAGGAATTGTATGAATTTGATTAGCAAAAGTGTTAAATACATATATACGGAGAGTTTTCTGTATGTATGACTGAGTCTTTAGAGCCTCTTGGATATCAATTTTCTTCCTTGTCAAAGCAGCATCCACACAAGACTCGAACTCAAGGAGCTGTGTGTAAAGAGCAGATTCAGGCAAAATTGCTGCCACTCTTTCCTGTAACTGCTTCTCTGGAAGCTTCTGCTTCTTCCTGCGTACAGCAGCTGAAGGATCCATTGTCCTCATAGGAGAAATTGTGTTGGTAGGCAAGAAGCCAGTTGGCCGCACAGGTGGTTTCAGCATAAACCTTTTTGCATTGGCACTTCCAGCTCCTGAAACAGAGGGAGATGGCGAACCCAAATTTGCCCCACTGGAATGTGCTTGATGGAATGAAAGCTCTTGAGCAGCTTGCAGCTGCGCTTGGAATTGAGCATGGGCTGCCTGCACTTGAGCTTGGGCCTTAGACTGAACTTGAGCAATGGCTTGGGCATGAGCTGCAGTTAACTGGGACATTTGAAATTGCCCCGGAAAGCCAGATCCGACTTGTTGCTGAGCAGATGGGTTCACAGGCAATGAATTGCCGAAGGGGGATGAAGCCCCAATGTTCTTTGGTGGATTATTGTTATTTGCAGACATAGCTAAATCTAAACAATTAATTACCTCAGATAATCCCTAATCAGCATATGCATCAGCGCACAAAAAAGATCTAACTACTGTATATAAATCCCTAAAAAGCTAATAACCATAATAAGAAACCCAAGAAGAGCTTAAGAGTACGTAATTAAGCACCGTTGCCCTAAAAACTGGATATTTTCGACACAAACAGAAATCTTTTTCGAAACGATCAAAACTTGGCGACAGCTTATTACATAAAAGAGACTGTAACAATCGAAAGCCCCAAACCCTAATCTTACACAATGCGAAAATTAGAAAAAAGCTGATAAATTACATATTTGGAGATTTTTCGATCGAAATTATTGAATAGATTACAACATAACCTCACTGGTGCGAGGTGCAAACGGAGGAGCCTCCTTCTCGGCAGTTGACTCGCTCGGCGAGTTACGACTCAACAATGGAGCGAGGTTCCAGTTTGGTTTTAGTCACTTAAATCAGATTGGGCTCATTTACAAGTCCACTATGTTTTGGGCTGTCATCCGAACTTTTGAAGCTTTTGTATTGCATTTCTTTTTGAGAAAATTACATAAAACCCTTCTTTTCAAAATTATAATTCTCAAATCATGCGATAAAGTTTACATTTCAAAAATCAGATAGTAATTAAGATTATTAATTGTAATTAATAAAATTTTAAATCTACCTATTTCATCACCCCACCCCCACCCCCACCCCCACCCCCCCATTAATTGAATTCTCAAATCTAGAAGCCCTCTTTCTTTCTGTATCTTCTCTCTCTCCTTCCTTTCGCCTCTCGTAGCAGCTTCGCCCCGACACAACCATCTCCATCCCTGTGAATCCACAACTGCTTCGCCACCTCCGCTCGTGAAGTTCCATCGGACAGCAGTCAGCACCTGTTTCGGTTCGATTCAAGCCCTAGAGTCTAAACCAGTCACCCTTGGCTGCTTCGTCTCCATCGACGATTCTTGAACGATTATTTGCTCAAACAGATTATGGGAATTCGAATCCTCAATTTTATAATAATGCACAGACCGGAAATTATTTTCCCATGGGAATTTCAAAATCAAAGCCATTTTCCACTTAAAAAGGGCCTTCATTTGTTGATTCTTCGTATTATGCTTCACAAAATGGGACGAATCTGATCCGAGACAGAGATCAATTTCATTCACCCAACATGCTTCAATTGGCTCAGCTAATACCTCAATTTAATGTGGAGACCACGCCTCCTGCACCGTCGGGTGCGACGATCTGTCGATATTCTTGTCGGGAGGGCAGAGGCAGGTAGTTGGTGGGAGTGTGGTTGGGCCTTTGATTGCTTAAGGTCCAATGGTTCTTGTTGACCTCGAAAAATGGCTCCGACACGTGGCTAACAGAATAAGTTTTCAAGTCAGCCCTTCCCTACCCACATAGCACGACGTCAGTCACCCGTGGCTTTTCCCGGAGGGGTTGGGAGCGGCTACGAGCACTCCGACGGTCAAGTCAGTTTAGGTTCAACCGAAAAATAGTTCGCCGACGGTGAAACACTCGCCGGGAAGTAGTTGATATAAATGTATGACAATAGGGTGCCAATATGTGAGGGAGAGAAAATAATTCCAAGCTTACAATATAGTTGGAGTAAAATGGGATTCTCCTTCCTTCTTTAGGCACAAGGAGGCAGTATTTATATTAAGGATGGGAAGAGGAGAACCGTTAGATGAGGAGACACGTGTTAGCAGATCCTCAGGGCTCGTCCCATCTTAGGTGTCAATCTGTCCTTCCATAAGTTGGCTGGTGTTTTGAGTGTTTCTGACAAAAGTAGCTGAATTGACCGCTTGAGTCCTGCCACACGTCCCATCAATCAGGGATTTGACTTTGAAAAGATTCGTTGCAAGAGATCTTTACATGGCTAGGCGAGGTAGGTGTAGAATTGTAGAAGCGGAGTACGGGCCTTTGCATTCGCATCATATTGCAGATGAGTTCGGTTCTTTCGCTGGTGGTTGTTCAGTTCTTCCCCACGCAATACTTTGACTTATGCAATTAGTTCGTCCCATGCGCAATCACCTCGGTTGACACGTGACTCGATGCGGGACACCCCCTGCTGACATGTAGCAGGTGAGGTGGAGGGTCTGATGTAGGCCCGTAACAATAGTCCCGCAAGTCCGTGTATGTATATTTATATAATACAAGGACTTTTAGATTTGTCGAGTTGGGGCGCATGGGAAGGAAGGTTGGAGCTAGGTGATTAGGTAGTGGTGGAGATTTTACGAAGCAGTAATATGAAGTGGAGTAGCGGCATCACCGAAGCGGTGGAGGTAGGCAACTCTGGAGGGAGCTGTTATTGATCAGGTTCTGCTCTGGCCGAAGTGATATGTGTTGGCAGCTCTTATGGAGAGCTGTTGCGACGCGAAGCTCTGAAGCGGTCGAAGCGATATGAGTTGGCAACTCGGAGGGAGTTGTTGCAACATCGGGTTCTGCTTTGGCCGAATTGACATGGGTTGGCAACTTTTATGGAGAGTTGTTGCAACGCGAAGCTCTGAAGAGACTGAAGCGATAGGAGTTGGCAACTCTGGAGAAAGTTGTTGCAACATCAGGTTCTTGAAGCGAGGTGGTAACACTAAAGAGACAATCTTGGGTTTCGTGCCAATAATTTGAAAGCTTTCGCGTCTTCCCAAGATACATAAGGAGGGCGCCTCATTTGAGCTCTGCGTGAGGTTCACCGCTTCATCCTGATCGTTTATCCTGGTGACTTTCGAATTTAAAGGCGATCTTGAGATCTTAGATTTGGACGGTCCAGATGAGATTGGACTTGATCCGATGGTTGGGTTGAGCCTTGGAACGCCTATAAAAAGCCCATCCTTTTCCATTTGAACCTTTTTACCTTTGTTAAAATCGTTGAACCACTTTAAAGATCTCTGTTGTTTTCTGTTTTTCTTGCAATTTTCGGCAAGCATCAGCGGCAAACTCCGGTGACCACTACCAGACTCCAGTCAGTGACTAACGTCCTCCATTGCTCTAGGTAACACTACGTCTTCTGACTTCTTCATCTCTTTCTTTTTCCTTTTAAAAACCTTCGAAAGTTCTCTGAGATGGCGAGTGATCCTCCTATTGTAGGGGAAAGTGAGGAGGGACGAGGTGAGGAGAGTTCCGCCTTGATGGAGCCCATGCTATTATCTTCGGACGAGTTGAGTAGGGCCATTAGGGCCGGGAAGAACATTTGGAAAAGATCAGCCTCCTCTGTGGACACTTCGGTTCAATGGGGGGCTTCGAAATATCCTTCCAAAATCACCAGGGCAGTACTGGAGAAGTGCATGGTTGTTTTTAGGATCCCTAATAGTATAGAACTAATCGTACCCGAGCCCCATAAGAGGGCCTGTTACCTGATGCCGCGGTGCATGGTGATAAGCAAGAATATTTTTATGGCTGGCCTTAGGCTTCCCTTCCACCCATTTTTTAGGCTAGTGCTTCGTTCATATGGGTTGGCTCCGACGTAGTTCAACCCGAACTCATGGTCCCAGATGGTGGGAACGTGGATGTTGGGCGTCGGGCCAGCATAAGGGCAGATATGTCGTTTAGTTTGTTTCACTCCGTGTTTCTGTCGAAGTGTAATATCCCTAGACCACGAAAGTTTAAGAGATTTGATAGGTACTACTCATACCAACAAGGTGCATCTTCTTTTTCGGAAGCCCATCGTTAGAAA
>CAIGRR010018316.1:0-14950 GCA_903798365.1 Fraxinus sp. 1973-6204
TCAGACTATTAATCCTGAAACAAGAGATTGGAGCAGATTGAACAATGCTGTCATGATCTTTGACAAAGGCCATCCACTTCTTTACAAGTTTATTGAAGAATTTGCGTTCACATTTGATGGGAACAAATGGGGACACAATGGACCTTATTTGGTTTCAAGGGTTGTTTCAAGAATCACTGGGAGACCTGGATACAATTTTACTGTGTTGCCACCTATCGCTTTTTATCCAGTTTATTGGAATAAGATCGGCAGCCTTTTCCAGGGGCCGAAGAATGAAACTCACTCGAAATGGTTGATTGCAAAGCTCAGCCAAATTCGGAGCCAAAGTTTCACAGTGCATCTCTGGAATAAGCAGAGCAGAGGATTTGAGGTTGAAGAAGGAAGCATTATCGAACGAATAATGTTTGATTCCTGTGTTTTCTGCAATTCCTCTTCATTTGCGTCGTAGTAAGCATAGAATAAGGATAAGTGTATGCATATTCTCATTGCATTCATCTTTCAAAACGTTAGAATCTTGTGTAGGAATTATGGACTCAAGTCAGTCTATTCCTCGGATTAATCAAAGAAAGTGTAAATTACAGTCACGAGTGAATTGTAAATTGAAGAGCAATAACCTTCTCCTCTGTGTATCAATAACCTTCTCCTCTTTATATACAGAAGGATTGGATAAACTTTTGGGATTTTGTTTTATTTTTCAGTAGTAAATTTTGATTGTTTGTTACTACCAGAATAAAATTAACTGTCATCTCAATGTTTGGGGGTAAATTTTAATTAAAGAGTTCCTGGACTTGTCTGCCATGGATAGATTTTCCTGTGACCTTTTAGTTAGCTGTATTTTTCTCTGCAGTTACTCAAAGACATAATGTTGTCCGGTTGATTATCTCTATATGAGTTTGTTCCCATAAATTTGGGGGTCCCAATAAATTTTGGGGTCGACTACAGGGAAGCTATGTATATTCAGGTTCGTATCTAGCAACATACCACAACCTTCCTCCTTTTGCTGTTGTTGGGACGTGACATGAAAATCGTAGGCAGAGTTTTAGGAAGCGTAAATTGTGATGAGTGCCTGTTCTATTTTCTGTAAAGTTTATCACCGTACAGTAAATTTTGCTATCACATAAACTGATAAAAAGAGAAATGACTGATGAAACTGGATGCAAATTAAGTTAAGAAACTGTTTCAGAATTGTACGCGTTCGAGCTGATGATCCATTTTTACGAAAAATATTTCTGAATGTTTTGTGTGGCATATTCTTAAGTGACTCTAATATTCATATAATTAATAGAAAATTAAATCCATTTAACTTGTATTCTAATTTTAAGTTGCTTTTTTTATATATTCTCTGCAGACAGTATATATTAATTTGTTTTTGCATAAATCAGATCTACAGACATTAAATGTGATACATATCTCATCTCATTACCTGTTTTCACATGTTGGTTTCAAGAATTGTGGTTGGTGACTCAACTTATTAAGTGAAAAGGAATGCAAAACCCTCCATAGACTGGACTAACTACCAGACATTTATGTTGGGGGAGGGACCTTTATGAGCCATCCTTTTCTTGCATGCGCCCTTAGCTTCTTTCGTTCTCAGGTTACCATCTCGACCTTCTGAAATCACCATAATGGGTGATAATATATACAAACTACGCGCTGTATATTAACATATTGACTGCCCTCAGCTCAACACTTACATATTCACATATAAACTTACCCGCAGGCAAGTATAAAAATTCTATTTTTATACAAAAATCAGTCTTGAAATAAGACAATCTGCTAAAGAACCTTTCTATTCGAATAACTGAGTATGTTTATGTTTAAACATTTCATTGTATATGAAATATTGTATCCTGTGTGATTGTATTTTTGGCCGGCTACTATAATTCGAATATAATTTGTGTGGAGAAAACAAACTTCTTTCACGACTCACTACTCTGCATTAGATGCTTATGCTCCATTTCTTCAAGTTCCACTTCATTGCCTTCCCATGACCTGTCATTCTGGAAGAGAATTTCAATTTGCTCTAATGATTTGCCCTTCGTTTCTGGAACACACTTGTATACAAAAGCAACGGAAAGAGCTGAAATTGCTGAAAAGACAAAAAATGTTCCTCCTACTGTAACTGCACGACAAACAGAGAGGAAAGACATGGCAACCAGGCCACTACTAACCCTACTCCCCACAGCCCCGATGGCTGATGCTTGAGCTCGAAGTTTTAGGGGAAAAATTTCAGATGATACAACCCAGCAAACAGGGCCTATCCCCACCGAGAAGAAAGCTACATTTCCACACACACACACGATTGCCATGCCAATCCCGAGTTTTCCATCACCAAGGGTAGAAAGGGTTAGGCCTAAAGTGAAGAGACAGGCAGTCATTCCAATTGTACTCACATAAAGTAGTGGTTTTCTGCCAGCTTTGTCAATAAGAAATATCGCAATTAAAATAAAAATTGTTTTCGTAAATCCAACAGCAACAGTTGCTGCAAGAAGCTGAGCCTCATCCTGGATACCAGCATCTTTAAAGACGGTAGGGCTATAGTATACAGTTGCATCAATCCCAGTTATCTGTTGAAAAATCTGGATTCCACAACCTGTAATCAGCATTCGTCGAACTCCAGGTGAAGGATTTATTAAATCAAGCCATACAGCTCTCTCTTCGTACTTCCCAGCATTAACAAAACTTGCAGCCTGTTGTATCTCTGCTAACCTCTCCTCGATTTCACTTGCATTTTCATTGGTTTTCAATAGCACCATCCTCGCTTCCTCAATCCGATTTTGCATTACCAGCCACCTCGGGGATTCAGGAATAACGAACAGGGCAAAACCAATAAAAACTGATGGAAGAATCCCTGCAGCAAGCATAATCCTCCAACTTATATGTGCAGGTAATCCTGAAAAGGCATAATTCGAGACATAACCAAGAAGAATTCCAAAATTCACGGAAATCTCGGGAAAGGATGTCAATGATCCCCTTGATACTGCAGGTGATATCTCTGCAATGTATACCGGTGCAATCATGATTCCAAAACCAATCCCAATTCCTGCAAAAATCCTGCCCACCATTAACACTGTAAAGGAAGGGGAAAGCGCCATTATAGCAGCACCTGTTTGAAATACAATAGCTGCAAAAGCCATTGTCCATTTTCTACCAATGGCATCTGATGTTTTACCACCTGCTAAGCTTCCCAGAAGTGAAATAATGCTCAAGATTCCAACAAGGATTTCTTCTTGGACCTCAGTGATCTTTAAATCCTTTTGAATAAATAAAATGGCTCCACTCATTACACCCACATCTGTGAATTAGAAAGCAACAATTATATACTGTAGAGATTATAGTATTGCGCTAAGAAAGAAATTTAAAGATGTGACTATGCATTTGAACATGGAAACGTCTGATAATCTGTATGCACTATGCAGTGTTGGTAGAGACGAACCAAGTGGCATGACATCACCACTATAATTTTTTTTTTCTTCATAGTAATTAAAAACTATTGCAGCAATTGGACGCAATTATCACTTTGAGAGTGAACCACTATAAATCTATTTCATTTCCTTTATCGCTCCCGTGAATATGGATAGGATTTGATCCATAACAGCTAGAGCAGAACTTAATTGATAAAATTCCATATTCCATTGCAGTAGTTCCCATATTCATTTTTTTTTTTGAATCTTTGTACTTCCTTAAAACTAGTGAAATACTGCATGTTTTGCCAGAAAGGAAAATGGTAGAAACAAATTTTCGCAGAGACAGGCAGTTCGTTAAACTTTTCCCAAATCACCAGTTTTTTTTATAACAATCAATGGGCAATTGATAAAATTCCCAAAAAGCTTTTTTGTCCCAAATGAAAATTTCTTACTTCATAAGTATTAAGCTAACGAAAAGGTTTCAACAGTAAAACAATAGAAAAAGGATTTCAAGTAGGAAAAAATAGGTATCAGACTAGAATATCATTAGTCACAAGGTACATTGCCAAATAACTGAATAAGTAAATATTTATCAAGAACATTAACATAAAAGAAATGCACAAATATTTATCAAGTTAACCCAAAATAAAAAGCATAAATATTTATCAAGAACAGTAACATGAAACGAAATTCACATTGGATCAAGATCACATAAAATAAAAGGGATAAAAGATGCACGAACCATATCCAAGAAGCACAGAATTGAGAGACGCAAAGATGGCACAAGCCATCACATATTTCCTGCTGCTGCTATTCTGATTAGCGTTTTCTTGATATGAAATAGAAACCCCTTCAATTGTATCCGAATCCATTTTCCTGTATTTTCTGAATCTCTCACTCCCATTTTCTTGGACCATCTCCTTTTCCGTTTGTTTTGCAAAAACCAATATAAGAAATCAAATTTCTCAAGAAAAGGAGAAAACTAAGAAATGAGATGATTCTCTCTCTCCCTCTCCAAAAGTTTTCACGTCGCACAGAACAGAGAGAGAAATGGAGGAATTTCTTTACTAACGCATATGGGATATTTTCTGACGAAAGTTACTTTTGGTTTTGTATAGATTCGTTGATACATATAGAGAGGAGAGGTCTATGCGTACAACTGAGTGTACGACAGATTGGTCCAGATAATTTTGTGTATTTATTTTAATATTACGAGGCAAGGAAGAAAAAAATTGTAAGGGTTGCAAATGTGAAAATGCTTTCTAATTCAATGTAAATTTGAAAATAAAAATTCAATTACCTCGTATGAACGCATTTTTCATGAAATTGACAAAAAGCAAGTCTAAAATGATTGTACCTTAAAATTCGAACTTCATTTACACTTTCGTATCAAACAGCCAAAAGTAGAAATTGAATTATTTGAAGATGATATTTTTCATGGAATTTAAATCAATTAAACGGACCCTACAATTACCCAATCAAACGTGGCACGTGCCCTCTCGATGTAACGCCTGTCGATGAGCTAAAATGCCATTTTTTTTTCAATTGATAACAAAACATGCAATTTTTGGTTTCCAATCATTATTTTTTTTCTCTCTCTCTCTCTCTCCTTCTTTTTTTTTTTTTTTTTAACTTAGTTATTTTCCATTTAATTTCATATTTCAGTGTTTTTCAAATGTTCGACATTCAAACATCAAGAGCTAATAATATATTTTAATAGTACTAAAAATTATTAAGCAAGGAAAACGAGTTATGATCTTATTGATTATAATATCATGCATTGATGTCCAATATTGCTTTCCACATTGTGTGGACACTGTCGTTGGGGATGGTGAAGATTTTACAAAATTGGCAAGAATATGGATACCTTTTCTTCATTGCATGGAAACCCCGCACACAAGCCCTATCTACTAATTGAAATTTACTTCACTAATAGCTCATCGTGTGAGCCTCCCATTGGTCCCCACTTTTTTGTCGAGAGGCACTTAGGCGACGGTGTGCTACGAAAGGGTAAATAATGTTTAAAAAAAGAAGGATTATGCCATTTATACACTCATTTATTATACTATTGTTGACATTTGCTTTGTTGTCAACAAATATCTGATTGAAAAAAACTATTTTTTTTAAACTATTCAATTGAATAATGCTATGTGACAAAATGTAAATCATGATGTATACCATGATATACAACAAGGACGATTGAAAAAAGAACCGTTGTAGCATAAAAAGTAACACATTATTTATACAATAACGTTGCTCATCCAGGCCTAAAAACAGGAAACAAAGAGACATGGTGATGTGTAGGAAAATGATTGGATATTGTGTTTATTTTTTTTCAAACTGTCTAATTTAACGCCGACACTTGTCCTCCCTGAATTTAAACCCGAATTTGAACCTGTTCATGTAGCAATGTTCTCATTTATATGAGGGTAGTTCCACTACATTCAAAGATGATAAGCCATAACCATTTAAGAGGGCTAGTGCTAGGCTGTGGTGGTGGTTAGGTTTTTCTATACAAAGAAATTTTTAGTGGTCCAATTTGGAATTCTAATGCCCTTTTTCCTATTTTTAACCGAGCTCTATCTATCAACTCAAGTTTCACTCTATCGCAAGGAGAGATGGCCTCATCAAATTATATTGAATGAACAACAAAAGTTTATAGTCAAATTCTCGCCATCAATTGAATTCACTTGATAATTATGCACCGATTTATTGCTCGATTAATCGTTTTACAGATTCTTTTAAATCATAAATAAAACGCATCAAATCTTGATCTCTAATATGTTTCATTATTCATCAATTACAAATATTTCAAGATGTCGAGGGAGGGAGTTGATAATGCGGGGAAAGGGGAATTTGTCTAGTTTACCTATAGAAGAAGACGAGAAGATGAGATTTTTTAAGAAACTTGGTACAAGAGAGAACATTTTCCATCTCGTGCCTTTAACATTTTGTTTAGAGATTTTTTTTTAATCAATTAACGTATCAACTTGGAGATTGTAAATTGATATAAACAACGATACTCCTTTTTTATAACTTAACAAATTAGCTTGATCCGATATCAATTTCTTATTACAAACTTGAAGTGTAGTAAAATATTTTGAGTTGTCATCATTTACATTTTTATCAACCCATTCTTATTAAGAGCTCATTTGGTGAAGATCTTTAACAAAAATGGATTCTTTAGTATCAAAGTGTGGGATTGGTAAGAAATAATTTTTTTTTGTTGAAAAATTAATGATGAAAAATGTTAGACTTCTACCCTATCATCTCATCAACCAATTGTTATGCAATGACTCATACGCACCTTTATTATGATCATGTAGGCATATGTCAAAAGTGACTCGTCGACTCCAGCGGCCCGTGACTCGGCCTGAAAAAGCTCGAGCCGAGTCGACTCGTGGCTCGAGACCGCTGAGCCTCATTTTGGGGCATCAACTCGAGTTCGAGCCTGCCCATGTGGCTCGTCAAGGGCCATTTTTGGCCCGGACAAGCCTAGTTTCATTTAAATAAAAATAAAAATAGTTGACTGTCACAAGCTGCTTGCGTTGCAGGGTCATAGCCGCCTGCAACAGCTATCACAGCTGCCTGCAAATGTATACTATAAAAAAAAAAGAACGAGCTTGCTCGGTTCGAGCCTAGAGCGCACCTCATCAAGCCTAATTCTCACTAGGGGTTGCTCGGCTCGCTAAGACTTGAACCAAAAGCTCGGCTTGAGCTTCAATTTTTTTGCCGAGTCGGGCCAAAAAAAGCTTGAACCATGTTTGCTCGAGCTGAGCTCGAGTTTTGGCTTGTGACTCGATTCGACTCGACTCGTTAACACCCTTACGATCAGGCAACGGAATAAATTGTGTAAGTTTTGAAAAATGCAATAAACGGCAGAATGATCATTTTAGATGCCTACTTAAGGGTAAAAGTGGAAAAACAAATTTCATGATGCGTGGGACGTGGGGTTGAACATCTCAATCAATATGTCTTAATATTTAAATAGAATAAATACTATCAAACTATCATATTTTACAAAATCTAATGAAAATTACAACCAAACATGCCCTGAGTTTGCAAATTTCTAACGAGGCGGTGTCATATACTGTTCACAAGCCAGATTTTTGGTTGGCTTAGACATTGGTTTTCCGAAAGTCGGGCTGAGCCTTTTTTTTTGGTCGAGTTTTTGTTTGGCTCGGACCCAAAAAGCTCGAGCCCGAGCTTCGTGGCTCAGTTTGGCTCGACTCGTTGACATGACTAGCCGGGAGCCGATTGGAAATATCATTAAGTGTTCCTTTTGGTTTCTAGAATATTCATTTCTTGTCATTTCCTACCTTGCTTTTTCTCTTTCTTCTTTCTATGTTTAAAACTATTTTTTCTATGTTCGGGTTTCATCTTGCAGAAAACTAGAAAATTTGTTTCTTGAGTAATTTTTTGCACAGTTCGAGAGTTAGGAACGATAATGATTTTCATTTTCACGGCAGCAGTTGGCACTTTACGCACAGCCTATCCACCATGAAATTCTCCGACATCTCGGCCTTGCGTTATCTCGTACTTCTTACATTATAATTCTTCTATGTCCTCTCTTATAAAATCTCACCATAACATCTTTAAACTTATTTTATTTTTTTGCAGGGAAACAAAATTCAGGCCATATTATTCGGGGAAGCCATCACACCTTCGACATCTTCCCCAAAAGAGTAATTCAGATTCGTGACAACCAATCAACAATGCAAGAAGTCATTCTCATGAATGAAATGTTAGACACATGCTACTTCCAACACTAAAATAATTCTTTTAGTTAGATATTAAATACAACTAAAAACCTTATAGGTTAGAAACACAACTGCTTTAGATGTGGGACAATTTCATTACAAATGAATGTAATACCATTTGCAACACGTCTTTATGAAAACCAATTCGGCAATACTCATTAATCCCCATTTGAGTAAGTTCTTGAACTAAAGCATTGGTATATTCTTTCACTTACTCATTCACTTGCATAATTGAAATCTTACGTGCACATTAGGCTGGAAAACAACATGAACACAATAAATGACATCGTGGCAAGAAAAGCTTATGTCTTCCCCAACATATGGTACACAAAATCACTATACCTTTTGACTTACATAGCATTTCACACCTACTCCTAATATATATTTTTCTAAATGTCACGTTATATATTGCAGAAAAAAAGAGAAACTTTTAGACAAAAGCAAATGTCACATTGGTTGCATTAAACTAACCACTATGGTATCTATCATGTGACAATTGCAAATATGAACGAAATTTATTTCTATAGATTTTGCAAGTACAATTATGCTACACCAACTCTAAAGTATGATAATCATCATATCACAAACACATCATCTATGTGAATAAATACATTATTTTATATCTAATAATCATGTTATATATTCTATTAACACAAACACTAAAAATGATTCATTTTCCATTCTAACAGAGCAAAAGCAATTGTTGAATTGCAAGATTCACAGGCTCCATCACAACATCAATTATTGGAAATCAAGTGGGAAACATTCCTGAAATGCCAGCAAAAGAACTGATAAAACAAACTTCTGAGGTACCCTGTCTCAAAATTAAAATTTTCTGCATCCTTTTTTTCTTCTATAGATGTACTTTTTAACTACTTTTAATAAACATCCCAACAGGAACACGTGGAACAACTCTACAATTCAAACAACAACTACACATGAGCACATCTTATACATCAAAAATGTAAATATAAAAGTAATCACAAACAAGGCTCCATATGAAATATTCATCCTTGAATCATGACTCCAAAATGAAGAACATCTAGCTACCAACATGAACACTTCACAAACATCTCTTCAACTCACAAATGCAAACACTACACCAACAGATAGTCCATCAATCCGAAAAATGTTTATACGTGAAGTTGACAAATATGCAAACAAAAAGCAAAAGCAGTAGTAGTTATTCGAGGATTTAAAATATGTATTTGGAATCTCTTTCCTGTTTATGTCTACAATCTACCAGACTTGACTCCCAACGTCTCCATTTGCCATACTAGATTTTGTTTATTGTACATATAAACATGTTAAAACCCATGCATCCAAGTATGGCATGTAACGGCTCTAATTTTTGCTTCATATTACTACCACAAATGTAAATACTAGTTGACACATTTTATATAATCCAGTTTAATCTTCATTCAAAACGGGTTTCATATTTCACTGAAATCCCACATAACAAAATTTCAACATTATTACTTACACTACATCACCCAATATACGTGCAGGTGCAACGCACGTGCATTCACTAGTGGTATAGAAAAAGCAAAAGATGCTAAAAGCAAATGTGAATTTAACAATTGCGCACTTTGAAAACATTTTATCATTTCAATATTAGCTAAGCTAATTTTTCATGATTATTTGTATTTCCTGTTTTAAATTGCCAACAAATGCTTCAGTCATTTCGTTATTATCACGGGCCTGGCCTGGGCCTGATTTTTGTTGTTTATTACTAGATCCATGAAGAGGAAATTACACCACGTCCACGTACAAAAAAGTTCTACACCTACTTCACTTTTATTTGAAAAACAGAAGAAAAAAACATTTTAATTTTTTTTTAATACTTCTACCTGAAAATAAATAGAACTTTTTGAAAAACACTTTTTTACTTTCCATTAAAGCTTTTCTAGAAACGGAAAAATTACCCTTGTACTAAAAATCAATATTTCAGAATTCTTTGAAAACCAACATAACAAGATGTTGTTACCTATTTTTTCCCGAATTATGTGTTATGTTACTTTATTTTACACGTGTCTTTAGGAACTTGAAAATTTGGTTTCATTTATTTGCCTATAATACTTACACATGGTGTCATTTAAATGTAATTGCAAATTGGTAATCGCACTCTATAAACAAGTTATACTCTCACAATTCTTTTCCGTTCGTATTTTCCCAATAAATCTTCTTGTTCGTTTACTGACTTGAGTATCGAAGACGTACGATTACAACATCTACCGTCTTTTATTAGAGAAGCCTCGATATGCACTTCTAACATATACATCCAAGAGCGCAGATAAGGCACACATTAAGAAGATTGATGAAGTTGTGTTGACGCATTGGGTCCCAACCATCGACTGAGGTAAATAAGTTTGATATTTAAAATTTTCATAATTAGGCATTGAAGGTACGATGACTTATCTTGGGTTCTCAAAAAATTACCTATAACTACTACATATACGACATTTGGATTCATAAATATTTTGTTGGATTATATCGTATAAAAAACTTGTGAAATATATTCAACTAAATATATAATATATACACAAATAAAGTTAATGGAATTCTTGTCTCAACATCAATTTGGTTACTTAAGGGCATGTTCCCTTTGTCGTTTTCAAGTCGTTTTCTGTAGTCGAAACAGTGAAAACGCGTTCTCTTTTCTATTTTCGAAAATGTGTTTTTAAAAACAAGTTAAAAATGTATAAAGAAAACTCAAAACGACAAATTTGTCATTTTGAGTGTTTTCAGTTATAATCAAACCAAAATTTTCAAAACGCGTTTTTAGTATTTTCAAAATACCAAAAAGAACATATTTTCAACAATCTCAAAATAGACACTCAAAACACAATCCAAAATGAATTCAAAACTCAAAACAAAAAATTGAAATACAAAGAGAACATTCCCTAAGTAAGTCTAAAAATATTTTGACATTCACTAGTCCATCAAGGTGAGCTCAAGTCCTCCTAGACTAGCCAATAATTTTAGAAACAAAAAATATATAGAAAACAACGTCAAAATAATTATTTTTAACAATATCAAAACTTGTTGATAAATCGAACAAAATTTAAACAATTATTCAACTATCTGTTCATAGCCTTCGGCTCGAGTCCTCCTTGGCTCATATTTATAAACCGATTATAAATATTTAGGCTATTTTTTATTCATCTCGAGGGACTGTAAGTACTACTCATTTATCAATCAGTCACTCATTTATATTTATTTTTAATTTAAATTATTTATAAATACTTTCCAAACTTATTTTAAATTTTTTGAACCTTTAACGCGTGATCACCTAACTATATAAAATACTTTTTTACTTGACTCACAACACATCTATCAGGATTTCCACTATAATGCAATTGGTAGCTGACACGTGGGCATTTTTACACCGACCAAACATATGAATGGACAACACTTATTTTCTTCTTTAGTTCAACATACTAAAACCATGCATTTTGAGTCACGTGAAATTTTGTAAATTTTAGTAACACACAACACTTAGTATTATTCCTGGTTGAACTAAATATAGAAGCATCAAGCATCCACCAATGCACACACTTTTGTCATCAACGACTTAAACTTAGAGACGAAGTAATTAAAGTTCGAGACTCAAGCATATGTTCCCTTCCGACACTTGAACTTAAATGGAACTTTTCAAATCATGTGCGAGTGTTACACGAAAAGGACCGCAATAATTCATAATAAATGAATTTGAGATTAGTTATAATAATTATGGTCCGTCTTGTGGTTTTTGAAGAGCCAAAGTGATTCATAGATTTTGATTAAGATCCCCGGTGGGGATTGAAATCTAAATTTTAATTGGCGTCGAATAGAGATTAAATATTGGTTTTCTTCTTAATGGGGTAGTTAAGGAGTGGGACCAACCAATGCACACACTTTTGTCCTCAACGACTTAAACTTAGAGACGAAGAAATTAAAGTTCGAGACTCAAGCATATGTTCCCTTCTTACACTTGAACTTAAATGGAACTTTTCAAATCATGTGCGAGTGTTACACGAAAAGGACCGCAATAATTCATAATAAATGAATTTGAGATTAGTTATAATAATTATGGTCCGTCTTGTGGTTTTTGAAGAGCCAAAGTGATTCATAGATTTTGATTAAGATCCCCGGTGGGGATTGAAATCTAAATTTTAATTGGCGTCGAATAGAGATTAAATATTGGTTTTCTTCTTAATGGGGTAGTTAAGGAGTGGGACCAACCAATGCACACACTTTTGTCCTCAACGACTTAAACTTAGAGACGAAGAAATTAAAGTTCGAGACTCAAGCATATGTTCCCTTCATACACTAGAACTTAAATGGAACTTTTCAAAACATGTGCGAGTGTTACACGAAAAGGACCGCAATAATTCATAATAAATGAATTTGTGATTAGTTATAATAATTATGGTCTTTCAAGTAGTTTTTGAAGAGCAAAAATCTATTTCTTCGATTAAGAAGATTGTCTGATTAGAAGAACTTTTAGAAAAAAAAATGACATAAAATAATCTCATCCAAAAACTCTTCTACGAGAAACATAAATTATAACATAGCCCTGCCAAATGAACCCTTAACCTTCTTTGAAGTTGCTCATGTGACCTACACAAATTCGAAATTCCTTCAGAGAGCAATTTCAATGCAAATCGTCCGAGTGTGAGCCAGACAATTAAAATAAAACCTATTAATCACTTTAGATTCACAAAAAAAAAAAAAAAAAAACACACACACACACACACACACAGCCAACCATCAAAATGTGGCCACACTTACTTTTTCCACATTCAGCCTTCGACGTAGGAATGAAGTAAGAAGCCTGTCTACACATATATAGCCCCTCCGTGACCCTATTTTTGGGGAAAATCGTGTTTTAAAATAGTGATTTTTTTAAGAATTTATGGTTAAAAAATGAGGAAAAAATTTAAATTTACGTGTAAAACTATTTTTTTGGGAGAACGGGTATCGCAAATATCAAGTAGACTGATCTCTGGACCATACAAACTTGAGTTATTCTGATCTTCCCTGAATTATTATAAATTTTACAGGTAGACAGATATTAGTGATAGACACACGTATAGAAATAGATAAAAAGAATCTTACGCGGATACGTGACAACATGGACACACGCATGAAGACAGAGACCCTCATTTCTCATTACCTTCCAGAGAATTTCTTTGTACTTATGTATATTACATCACCTTAAATCTTCTCAACAACCCACTCTTGCTCTTGCTCTTGCTCTTGATCAAGAATATTTATTATCCTCTAGATCAGTTTAGCAATCTTGGATAGGATTTTAAGGATATGGGTTCGAGTAGTACAGAAGTTTCTGGTGATTTGCTACAGCCTGGAGAGGTGGAGCCACCAGAACCGCCGTCTATGAGGCGGCATAAACAGCGGCAGCAGCAGCAGCAACAATCAATGGCTCCCATAAAGTGCCCGAGGTGTGACTCAACAAAAACGAAGTTCTGTTACTATAACAATTATAATAAATCTCAACCTCGCCATTTCTGTAAAGCTTGTAAGCGGCACTGGACCATAGGTGGCACTCTTCGCAATGTTCCTGTTGGCGGCGGGCACAAAAACAAGCGGCTCAAGACATCAAATGCCAACACCAACACCAACACCACCACCACCACTCCAACCACCACCACGAGCGCTGCCACCTCTAACAACATGCTTGGGAAGTCTATGATGGGGACATTTACTACAGGTTCTAATATACCATGGCCTCTGATTAAGGATACAGAATATATGTTTTCGAGTTTAAGCAGTTTTGACTGCAATTCTTCTTTGACTAATCCATCCTTCTATGACCAATCCTTGAGCGGGTATGATTATGCCGAGAAGATTTATACTCTGGGGGAATCAACCATTACTACAGTCATTCCAACCATGAACATGGCTAGGTCAGGTGGCCCAGGTCCAAACACAAGCATCGCATTTGACATTCCGAACGACCGGAATTGGAATGAGATTGATGTGTTAACTTCAACTCATGATCTAAATATGGACTGGTATGATACAGAGATCAATCCCTAATGGCATGTTCGGTGAGTTGGACGGTACAATATTGGATTGTATTTGAAAAATGAGAAGCTAATATTTTGATTATTGTATAATCGAGTCTTATTTAGAAGTGCGTGTTTGGTACTTGCAACTAAAAAATACGATGAACAAGTTTTATCTTCATTTTTATCTTTAAGCCCCTGTTTGTTCTACATTTTTGGCCCAATTGTATAAGAATTTTGACCGTTGCAAATCTTTTTAGCCGACATTTTTGACCAAACTGTATGATAGTGGGGCCCAGCATTTTNGATGAACAAGTTTTATCTTCATTTTCATCTTTAAGCCCCTGTTTGTTCTACATTTTTGGCCTAATTGTATAAGAATTTTGACCGTTGCAAATCTTTTTAGCCGACATTTTTGACCAAAATGTATGATAGTGGGGCCCAGCATTTTGACAAAAACGGTCCAAAAAATTCTACTAATTGGAAGAGAATGCAGAACAAACAGTGGCTAATACTGTCTAGTATTGAGTAAAAAATAAAAGTTATAATGTTATTTATGCCATTAAGTATTGGAACATCGTACTTCATTATACAATAAACAAAAAATTAGCTTATTTTTTCAATACTGCACCTGTAAGTAGAGTCATCAGAGGTCTTTTCTAGTGTAAATGTAAGGTTACCTGTCCACCTTACTAATCATCGATCATTTGAAAAATGACTATGCATTGAATCTTTGGTAGTGCCAGGCCTGGCCCTGGCCCAAGGCTACTAA
>CAIGRR010018321.1:0-10148 GCA_903798365.1 Fraxinus sp. 1973-6204
TGGTTGTCAAATAGGGGCATAAGACCACCATGTCTTCTGAAAGGAGGGACTCATGAAATGAAAATTGAGTGTTCTCAATTATGTGTGCAATTTTTTATGAATCAACGAGCCCAATTGTCCGTATTCTGCGTGAATCAACAAGCGTTTGATGCAGGGGTTGAGCCAGGATTGGACTAAAAAATCTTGTAGATTGTGCTAAAATGTGTTAAAATTCCTTAAAAAAAATTTCACAGAAAAATTTATGCATAAAAGAAGTAAATGGACTGGGGCCCAGGCCAGCCCCCACTAAATCAGCACCCTAGTTTTCTAGCATTCATGAGCGAATCAATAGTTCGTGAATTCCATGTTTCATGCTTCCGTATGATTTACCCTGCATCAACCACCTCATCTAAATATTAAGTATTAGATAGGGGACAAATATATATATTCAACTTTAGTCTTTGACGCTACTAAATTATATTCCAACCTATTTTCAGTTAGTCGAAAGCTCTTGTTCTTTTCTTTTCTTACAGTTGGGAGGAAAGGGTGCTAACCTTGCTGAAATGGCAAGCATTGGTTTGTCTGTGCCTCCGGGGCTAACTATCTCTACAGAAGCATGTCAAGAGTACCAGCAGATTGGTAGGAAGCTGCCAAAAGGTTTGTGGGAAGAGATATTGGAAGGTTTAAAGATCGTGGAGGATGACATGGGAGCTTCCCTTGGGGACCCTTCCAAGCCTCTCCTTCTCTCCGTCAGATCTGGTGCTGCCGTAAGAGTCATTTTACTGCAATGCTGACTATCTTAACTACCCGAAACTTAGTTTTGATCCTATAATTTGCAATCATTTTTTTTGTGTTTCCATATGTTACGACGAAAAACTTACCTTTCAGTGTTCTTGATTCATTTTATGAATGTGATATTAGCGTTAGTGAAACATCATGCTGATTCAACATTATGCCTAATGAATTATTCCTCGTTCCATTTGTCATAATTTTTCAATGTACGCATTGCAAATGTTTACATTTATTTTTATGGTCAATAGAAAATTTAGGATGTATACCTTACATGATTAAGATAGCTCTAGGGTCAATAGTTTGCATCTTTAGTCTCATATCCTTTTAAGCAATAATGTATAGCCACAGAAAGAAAAGACTTGGCATGATGAACAATACTCTTAATCTTACATCGATGAATTTGTTTGGTATACATTTAGATTTCTATGCCTGGCATGATGGATACTATCCTAAATCTCGGACTCAATGATGAAGTGGTTGCTGGTTTGGCTGCGAAAAGTGGAGAGCGGTTTGCATATGATTCTTTTAGGCGGTTCCTGGACATGTTTGGAAATGTTGTAAGTTTTCTCTCTGATGCCATAAACTTTTTTGGTATAAAAACACACGATTCATGATCCAATACTATTTTTATTCTCATTGAATCAACATTTTAACCTAATATTTATTACAAATATTCAGTTCCTTGCTTTCTGGAATTTCTTAGTCTGGATAAAATATGTACTTGTTTCTAGTTCAGCATATCTTCACCGATTAATTTAAAGTGAACAGTACTAATGTATTTTTGAATTACGTCTCATTGTCTAAAAGGTAATGGGCATTTCACATTCATTGTTCGAGGAAAAGTTAGAAAAGATGAAGATTGAAAAAGGTATAACTCTCGATACTGATCTAACAGCTTCTGATCTTAAAGAGCTGGTAGAACAATACAAGGATGTCTACGTTGAAGCCAAGGGTGAAAAGTTTCCTTCAGGTAACTCGTATGAATCAATATCATCTTAGTTTAAAATTTGATTCTGAGAGTAATTTTGTGTTTTTTCCACTTAAACGTCTTTATGCAGAGCCAAAAAAGCAGTTAGAGTTGGCTGTCAAAGCGGTTTTCGATTCATGGGATAGTCCGAGGGCCATTAAATATCGAAGCATTAACCAAATTACTGGTTTGAAGGGAACTGCTGTAAACATTCAGTGTATGGTATTTGGGAACATGGGAAATACTTCAGGAACAGGTGTCCTCTTCACTAGGAACCCGAGCACGGGTGAGAAGAAGCTGTACGGGGAGTTTCTAATCAATGCCCAGGTCTCAAATCATTATTTTCCTTTTGATTCACTTCGTAATGTATGTGTTGATCTGGCTATTTGAAAATGTTAATGTGGCTGAGCCAATAAACATATTTGTTAGGGTGAAGATGTTGTTGCTGGAATACGAACACCAGAGGACTTGGACACCATGAAGAATTGTATGCCTGAAGCTTACAAGGAGCTAGTTGAGAACTGCGAAATATTAGAAGGGCATTACAAAGATATGATGGTATTGTTTCCGTATGTACATAATATTATGAAAATAATATAAATGACAATAACCATGGCCCTACTTGGTTTGGAATAAAGCTTCCAAGAAGATACAGATAATCCTGATGACATCATCTGTATGCACTGTCACCTACAGGACATTGAGTTCACCATCCAGGAAAATAGGCTTTGGATGTTGCAGTGTAGATCGGGAAAGCGTACAGGTAAAGGCGCAGTAAAAATTGCCGTAGACATGGTTAATGAAGGACTTGTTGATACTCGCACTGCAGTGAAAATGGTAGAGCCACAACATCTCGATCAACTTCTGCATCCACAGGTATAAGCATGCTGGCAAGGTTTTCTGTTGCTTATAGAATTATAGTACATTTTTGGTATGCATTACTCGAGAGCAATGTGATTTAATTTTATCGCCAATTGCGAGCAATTCATTCTTGCCATAACTGATACACAATTTACATTTTCATACACAAAAACTTCTTTATACATAAATAACATTTTGTTAAGAACTGGACAAATTTCCAGATTTACCCCCATGATCCTCCTTACTGAGGAAATATCAATAAGATTGAAAGATAAATAAGAATAACAGCACAACGATTTACGTGAAAAACTCCAAAAACCGGAGAAAAACCTCGGGCCGCCAAATACAGATTTTTCGCTACATGAAAATTTGTTACAATGATATAGTATTTCTCACACACACTGAACCCCAATTATGACCCAAGAACACTCACTAAGATTTGTCACACATGAACTTTTCTAACTCTTTAGAAAAAATCCTCAAAAGACAGATTTTGAATGCTACACTTAGATTTTTCTCCAGTTCTTGATCTGTCTTAGGCAATGAGCTAGCACCTCTATTTATAGTGCTTCTTTTCCGACAATTTCATCATTTTTGCATGCGAACCTTACCAAAGTGATTGTAAAAGGCTGCTTGTAATACACAGAAGTCTTCAAATCGTGGCAGAATACTATTCAAAGCCACTATAGATTAACTTTTGTTGCCCAACATTAAATGCATTCATGGTCTCACATGAGCCAATTTCCCAACACATTTGACACGAGACTACTCTCTCTCATAAATAGTAGTGTCATGGACAATATTTTTTTTTGCAATGTAACCGGTAATGTGGTTCTAAAATGAACACTCCTTGAGCTAAAAATACTTGTCATTCTCAATAACTTCATTTTCAATATTTGGTTTAGTTTGAGGATCCATCTGCTTACAAAGAAAAAGTGATAGCAAAGGGCTTGCCTGCATCTCCAGGAGCAGCAGTGGGGCAAGTTGTGTTTAGTGCTGAAGATGCCGAAGCATGGCATGCACAAGGAAAAAGTGTCATTCTTGTAAGCTCATCCGCCTTAGCCTTTGGATTTGTGACTAAACACATTGGTTCTCCTCCATTTTCACCAGATTATGTCTTTGCTTTATGTTTTTTTTTTTAAATTGTGTTTGTATTCTAATGTCTCAAAAATATCTATCCTTTTCATATCTGATCTTTTGCATTAATTAAATTATGATACATGTTAGGTTGCATACCATGCGATCTGACTGTTTTTGTTGATGTGTATGAAATGTGTTCTTTTGGCCTCTTTGAATTGCCAGTATAAAATCTAAAAATCATGTGGATACAATATATTGAGTAAAATTGTTCTGTGGGGATGATTTTACGCGAAAACAAACGCATTGATCTTCTGCAGTCGACATATATACAATGATTTGGATAAGATTTCTATAGTTATATATATATACTTCTTCTCAGTTAGCATCACAAAATCTGCTTGAATCATGCATTGTTTATACTCATTTTATTTCACTCACTAATCCTGTTTTGAATGTTAAAATCGACGTTTTCACAATTTCCAATGGCAATGGCTGAAGGTGAGAACCGAGACGAGTCCAGAGGACGTTGGAGGCATGCATGCAGCTGTCGGGATTTTGACCGCAAGAGGTGGAATGACATCTCATGCAGCTGTGGTAGCTCGTGGCTGGGGAAAATGTTGTGTTTCTGGTTGTTCTGAAATCCGAGTGAATGATTACGAGAAGGTCCGGTAAAATATGTATTCTTTAAGTGAGAAGTGAAATATGTATTCTTTAAGTGATATACTTATTATTTTAGCGATTATATGTTTTTACTGTTTCATTTCATTTCAGGTTCTGAAGGTTGGAGGGGAAGTAATAAATGAAGGAGAATGGATATCGCTGAATGGTTCTACAGGTGAAGTGATATTGGGTAAACAACCACTTTCTCCTCCTGTTATGACAGGGGATTTGGAGGTTTTCATGTCGTGGGCAGATGAGATTAGACGAATCAAGGTGTTGTAAACATTCATAATTGAATTTCATTCTATCTATATTGTATTTCGAAATGATAATGAATGCTTGGAGTCCATAGTAGGTTATGGCAAATGCTGACACGCCCGAGGATGCACTAACAGCTAGAAACAATGGAGCTCAAGGAATTGGTTTATGCAGGACAGAGCACATGGTAAGGTTTTCCTAGTCTTTGCTGGCAGTATTCTTTCTTGTCAGACGTCTAAAACTGTATACAAACAAAAATTCTTCTACGCCATATATAAGCTTGTAAAAGATAAAAAAAATAACAAGTACTGTTATTTTTGTGCCTTTCAGGTTCTATAAGGAATTTGAAAAAACCTTTGAAAGAACTATGATGAACCAATACTTTTTGTGTTTGCTGATGTTATGGATTAAGTCCCACGTCCTTAATTCGGACGTTAATAATAAATAGAAAAGCAATCATAAAAAAGTTAAGTACTCACAGATTTATTCTGGTTCCCCGGAGCTTACCTTTGCACATTTTCTGCATAATGGAGAAGAAGGGTATAACACCTCTCACACACCAAAAATGGCCACATAAATATCCTTATGTAGGAATTCTAGGGAGATCTAAATACATGAATAGATATATACTCCTAAAACTAAATACACCTAATATTTTGCATTAGAGGGAACAAGTGTACAATATGATTAGGCTCTGTGCACTCGAGCGAGTAGCACCAACGTGAAATGTAGTAACTACATCATTATAATTGGAAACCTATGAATTTCGTTGTATGTTGTGAAAGAAGACAGTTTTTTTTGCAATTGTAATTGTTGAATTGCATCTACGCATTCCATTTTGTGCCCATGGATGTTGTGTATTGCATGCCGGATGAAATGTTTAACACCATTGCCTTTGTTTCAGTTCTTTGCTTCTGATGAGAGGATTAAAGCCGTAAGAAAGATGATAATGGCAGTTACACCTGAACAAAGGAAGGAAGCCTTAGACCTGTTGCTACCTTACCAACGAGCCGACTTTGGGGGAATTTTCCGTGCAATGGATGGTACTTCATATCTTCAGCGATTTGTTGTCTTGTCAAGAGTAATGCTCTTTGTAAGCACTGCTGATGGACAATAGTCTATGTGATAGTGGGATCATAACCACATTCTCCAATGGATTAAAATGCACCCCAACTTCATCTGAGGATGTGGTAGTAACCCCACTAATGCATAGACTGTAGTCCATCAGTAATGCTTGCGAATGATATTATTCTTGTTTATTGTAAAATGGAAAAAAAAAAAAACTAAAAGTAAGGTGTCATACACAGATGGAAGAAATAAAGTAACATGGATTATTCTAGAGGTACAAAATGGTGTCCAAAATGGCCAAGTGGCGACCCCCTATTGGAGGGGCGGCCAATAGGGGGCCGCCACTTGGCCATTTTGGACACCATTTTGTACATGTAGCAAGGTCTATGTACCAAGCATGCTCCAAGATAATCACCTGAATTGGCAAATACTGAATCCCTAAATTTATGTTCTTTAAATTTTCAGGTCTTCCAGTGACAATCAGACTATTGGATCCTCCACTTCATGAATTTCTACCAGAAGGTGACCTAGAACAGATTGTTGGTGAACTAACCACTGACACGGGCATGAACGAAGATGAAATTTACTCAAGGATTGAGAAATTATCAGAAGTAAATCCCATGCTTGGATTTCGAGGATGCAGGTCTGATACTTTTTGTCCTTCTTATATATGAAACATGCAGTATGTTGACTCTATTGCAATATATTTTGTATAATTCATATCACAAGAACAGATACACACTTGGGGTTTTGCTTTTTATCGACAGACTATTTTATGAATCTACATTTCCTTTTATCATCATGGTTTTACTCGAATAATTATCATGTATGCATCTGACACTTGCTGTTGTTAGCAGCAACTAAGATATTGTTTTGTATATTTCCTAGTATACTTGAATTTTCTTTATAATAAAAATATGTCCAGAATTAAATCTCATTTCGAGTTTTTATTAAATTTCGACAGGCTAGGAATATCATATCCCGAATTGTCAGAAATGCAGGTTCGTGCAATATTTCAAGCTGCCATCTCTATGACCAACCAGGGCTTTACCGTCCTTCCAGAGATAATGGTTCCTCTAATTGGAACGCCTCAGGCATGTCATTTCATTTTTTATCTATTTTGTAATAATCATAAATAACAAATATAGTCTTACAAAAAAATATCCAGAATAACAAATATTTCCAACAGTTGTGACCTTGAAAGTTGGTAGCTAGTCCAGTAACTTAAAACATAATGTATCAATGGTGGCAGGAACTCAGTCATCAGGCGAGTTTAATTCGTGGCGTTGCAAATAAAGTGTTCTCTGAGATGGGAACCTCATTGAGCTATAAGGTGGGCACCATGATAGAAATTCCTCGAGCGGCTTTGGTTGCAGATGAGGTAATGTGGATATAATTTGGGGATTATTTATATCACTATACATTCTTTCAATTAAGAACGATGCCGGAATTTATTTATTTATTTTTCGTTTCAAAGTTTGCAATTTAACGTAAGGCATGACATGTCCTCGTTACATTTCATTCATGGGTTTTGTTCTTTGATGATTGTTGATAGATTGCAAAGGAAGCCGAATTCTTCTCATTTGGGACAAACGATCTCACTCAGATGACATTTGGGTACAGTAGAGACGACGTTGGCAAGTTTCTTCCGATATACTTGTCTAAGGGAATTCTCCAAAATGATCCGTTTGAGGTTAGTCGTCAGTTCTGTGGTATCATGGAAACCTATTGGGAACAGATTGTATAATAAATTAATGATCGATGTCTTGTCCAGGTACTCGATCAGAAAGGTGTTGGTCAACTCATCAAGTTAGCCACAGAAAAAGGTCGTGCTGCTAGGCCGAGCCTGAAGGTGACTCATCATCATGATATACTGTGTCAAATGCGTGAATTATTGATATATAGGGTAGTAAAACATTTGCAAAACGAGTTTTCGCTAAAATATCGTTCATTATAGTGTTGAGTATTGCATACTATTGTTTACTGAACATGCACTAACTATATATGCTGCATTGGTTTGGTAAATGGCAGGTTGGAATTTGTGGAGAGCATGGTGGGGAGCCTTCTTCTGTCGCCTTCTTTGCAGAGGCTGGACTGGACTATGTTTCATGCTCTCCATTCAGGTAAACATTGATCAGTAATTGGTATATCTCACACAAGCTCTCACGCAAAGGTCTCGTATAGAATTTTATTTATTTGTAATTATATTTTCAACACACCCCGTCATGTGAAAATTGATTTTATTTTTTTTAAAAGTTTGACACGTTTAAGTATGTAACAATAGTAGTAAACAAAATTTAGTTTATTTTCTCGAAATTGTCGGATTTATTTTTCCTTATCGAACATGCCATTATATATAGTTTTATGTATATATGGTTTTCTCAACAGGGTTCCAATTGCTAGGCTGGCTGCTGCTCAAGTTGCAGCATGAGGAAAAATTATGGAAGGAGACTTCTGAGTGGCAGTTTGTAAACAAATAAATACACTTGTATATAAAAATACATGTGCATGTAAATGCCTAATAGAAATGCAATATATTTGATTGCTCTTTTTCTATATAAACTAGGGCTGGACAAAAGTTCATGAATCGGACCAAGTCAAACCGAGCGGTTCTTCATAAATTAAATATCCGAACGATTATCTAAATCGAGAACCGATGTGTTTGGTTTGGTTTTCGGTTCTAGGCCAAGAACCGAATAACCGAATTTAAATAATTTTTTAATTTTTTATATTGAATTAATTAAATTATTTTAATTTTTTTTAAACAAATAAGCAAATAATTAGGTAAATTTAATTTTTTGTTTGAATTTCTTGGTCCAATTTATTAATATCTATTTTTTGGTATTTGTATATATTGAATTAATCTTATTGGACAGTTTATTATTTATATGTTTTTAAATTGGAATACGTTAATTTGTGATAGTTACGAATGAACATGTTATTAGTTATATTTATATAGTGTTGTTGTAAATGTTAAAAAATTTAATTATGGTACAGAATTGAACAGAACCAAACGGACCGAACCCGAACAGTTCCATAATTATATTTGGACCCGACGGTTCCATTTATTAAATACTCGAAAATTTTGGTTCAGTTCGATTATGAACCGAATCGGATCATGTCCAGCCATAATATAAACTCGAGTTTGTCGGTGTTTTTATTTTAAAAAAATTTCGTATGCCACTCTTTTTCAATATTCAAAGTCTCATCAAATTATATTCTGTAACGTTTGATTGCAAAATGTGGAAAATTGGTGGAAAGAAAATGAATTTTAGAGAATTGAATTGTCTAGAAATTGTTTTACTGAGAATTGTAATTAACTGTGTTTGATTGGTATAATTTTCCACCTGGAAAATGCTAAAAATTCGGTGTCCGTTTGGCTTTGTTTTTCATGGAAATTGTCTATTAAAGTGATAATTTCTTTTACCATTGGGTCTAGAATTTGTTTCACTTGCAAAAAAAATAAAATAAAAATAAAATAAAATTTAAAATTTCTAGAAAAAATTATCATATCGAACACTATTCGTTTGACTTTGTTTTGCACGAAAATTGTCATAAATTTTTTTACCGTTGTATCTTGAATTTTTTCCAATTGCTTAAAAAAAAAAAAAANGAATGCCATTCATTTGGTTTTGTTTTGCATGAAATTGTCAATAAAAGTGATACATTTTTTTATTATTTGGTCTAGAATTTTTCCCAATTGTGAAAAAAAATAAAAATAAAAAAAGCTGGAAAATGAAAACCCACCTAAAAGGTGGGAAAACAATTTCAACAAAATCAAGGAAAAATGTGCACGTGTAAGAAAAAGTGAGAAAAGAAATTCCATAGAAAAGTTCTACTATCAAACAAGACAAAAGTTAGAAAATGGAAAAAGAATTCCTAGTTCTAGGGAAAATTTGTTGGATATTTTGTTGCAGGGAATAAAATTTCCATAATATGACTTGCTGAACAGACAATTGCAAAACAGTAAAAACAAAATGCATAAACAATTCCAAAATACGGAATAAGGATGATCGAAGCGAGAATTAGGCTCTCTATCCTTAAGACATTTTTACCCGGTCACGCGGTGCTTACGGTATGTGGTAAAGTGTCTCACAAGATACAACGACAAGACACTTGCAGAAGCAGCACTCCCACTATAAGATAATGAACCAAAATCGAAAGTACTCTCTGTAGACTAATGCAAAAAGGAAAATATGTATGAAGGATGAATTCGTGATTTTTTTATGTGTTTGAAATAAAAGCCTGAGGACTATTAAAATAAAGGAGAGAGTTGACGGTTGAGATAAATTTATATTGACACATGCCCAGTCCATGCCCATGCCCAAGCCAAGCCGAGCAGGCCGGTCGGACGGACGGCGGCACGAGCGCATGGCCTTTGGATTAGTCTAGACATTGTCTAAGACTCCCCCTTTCAAAGACTATTTGTACCCCTTGGGGCCCAAACTCATTTCCAAATTTGAAATTTATTAAGTGGTTCAAG
>CAIGRR010018324.1:0-14807 GCA_903798365.1 Fraxinus sp. 1973-6204
GATTTGTCTTAAATTCTGCACTGTACTATTATTAATTAATTAGTCTTGACTATATATGTCTTGCAAAGAGGTCTTGGTAAAGAAATTAAATACTAGTACAACTAATACGTGTAATTGGAAATTCTATGAGCACGAGATGAAGGAGACATAATGTCTTACCTCAATAGGTAGAAAAATGAGAGCTAGATTGAACTTCATTATCTCTTTAACAGGACATCAACACTTAATCATTTATATCCTGTCTTCGTCTTTTTAAAAAAAAAAAAGAACATAAAGACTTTCAAACGCAAAGTCTATAAAATAAATTTTGAATCAAAACTCTTAATATCATTTTTGTCACCTATTATTATTTTAAGTGTTTTAAGTTTAATCAAATAATTTTTTTTTATACTTACGCTATCATATAACCAATTATACTATGACACATGTGTCTTACTAGTATTTTTAAGTGAACTCGTTTGAGTTTACCCATTTTTGCTCCTTACAAATGTGACTCGTGAGAGGTATGGATGTCAAAAAGGTCGGCAGATCAGAACGGTCCACTCGAAATTAGGCCAAGTTCAAATCCATGGATGGTCTAAACCAAAATATCAAAAAATAAGATGTGGACTAATTCCAGATCATCTTTCAAATTTGAGGATCGGATTAATCCTCTAACCTAACAGGATTGTGGATCAACCTAGTCCAAAACATTTTTTTTTTCAAAGAAAATAATAGGTTGGCACAAATGCCAAGAAAAATAGAATGAGGACCTTTTTGCTAGTAAAGCAAAAGGGTAACAGCTAATGCTGCAATTTTCCTTTCAAATGAATGACCAAACACATTGTTAGGGGCAGCCATACCTGTCCTTAAATGCTCCTGCTTGCAGTGGGGCCCATTCATTTTGGTGGTGTGGAACATGTGGAATCCGAATCTCCATGTTCACAATTAGTATGTAAATAAATATTTGACCGAGTAAGTAAAATATTACAGGAAGGTGGACATTTCATCTTTAGGCTTTTCAGTGTCAATGTCATGTCATCACATGGAATAGGCATACATTTATATCATTGGGTATAATTCCAAGGACTATGCTATACTATCCGAATTTTTTATCGAATCGTCATATGGAGGCCCTGTATTGGAGGGCACCTGGGCCCACAGGCGCCCCCCCAATAGGGGACCGTCATGTGACGATTCGGTAAAAAATTCGGTAACCTATTAAAGTGAAGTTGAATAATCCTAATTCCAAATAGTGTGTGAATACTTGATTGGGACTTGAGTATTAAATATTGTAAAGACATCAGTCATCTCAAATGAATCTTCAACTTGTCATAATAAAACCTTATCTACAAGTTTTACTGAAGAGAAGGTCGATAGGTATTAGTTTTAAAAAGTTATATAATTCATTATTTTTTTGAGATAATGTTTGATGTCACTTGTCAGGGAGGGAGTGTGATGAAGTACTAAAAATCTGAGTTCTAATTATTTATTTCAAAATATAGGCACGATCATTCGTTGAGAATACTGAAATTTTACAACTATGAAAAAGTTTCTATTTTTATTCAAGAATGATTAAGCATAACGATTGAAACACAATAAACAATCAACAAATTCCATCGATTATAAATGAATATTTAAGTCTTTGTTTGGACTCTATTTTTTCAAAACTCATTTTCAACCACACATTCTTCCATAAAGTAATGTTACATTTAAATTTATAACTTTTTTCTCTTATTTTTTAACAACACATTCTTGAAACGAAATCAAACTCATGTTGCGGTTGGCCGCATGGTCCTGAGCAAAACTGTACCTTAATGATATCAAGATCCTGATTTCAAGTTCTCGTGGACGAAACATCAATAATGCACCATCTAAACGTTCATTGATTTGTCAAAGTACCAAGAAATTAGGAATCATGAATTTATTGATTCACAAAAGATAACGAGTAATTGACAAAATTTATAAAGGCAAATACCAAATTTTATATTGAAAATTCAAAGACCATTTACAGATGAAATGTAGTTTTGACCGTTTAAATAAACCATGTTGTCGTGAACGTTAAGGTAAATAAAATTGCATAACCAGGTCACAAGTCTTAAAAATATTGAGGGTGTATTTGAGCTACATTATTTTGGAAAAATGTATTCTGGAATAGTAGATTGATGGAGAATGTGTGGTTCAAAAAGAAGGAAAAATTATTTATGTGATGGAAAATATTATTTTTATTGAAAAATGTATGGTTGAAAATGAGTAGAAGAATGAAATTGAAAATTTTAATGTGTACCAAAAAGGGGTTAAAACATGACTAAAACTCAATTTTTAAAGCGTCGTATCTGCACCCTTTGTCTCGTAATTTTAGTCACGTCGATTTTTAAACGTTAACTCTCCAAAGTTGTCAAAATTGCACAACATATTTTTCAGTAGGGCATCATTCATGTTATTGCTGCTTCATGTCCATGAATGTCTTTGCCCTTGTTCCATTGAATGTCTAATGAGTGGCCTTGCTAAGGCTTTATCGAGTACACCTCTTTGCTAACAACCTCGAAGTCCAATGCCTAAACTTCCGATTCTAGAAAAATATCAGCTTCAAATTCTTCATCAAAATTAGTGGGCCATCGTAATACCCCATTTAAATTGACATCAATTGCTATTCATGAATGAGAAGGGTAGGAAGGTTATCGTTGCCATTAAAGTTCTCCATCGCTGACTTTACGACTACTGTACACTACGCGCCCTTAGTTTTGTAGTAACCGTTGATGATGAAAAATAATTAATCATTCCACGGTTCACCATGAATCTATTCTTTTTCGAAATATGCAAATTGAGCAGCTCGATTAGCTCCTGAGATTGTTGAATTGGAGGTTCGACCACCGCACATACTTCAATGCCAAAGTTAATGCGATTATTTTATAAGAATGTATATATGAACGTATGAGTTCAATTGTTGGTACCCCTTGAATGATTAATCCTTTCCCCTTTTATAGCAAAAGTAAATGGAATATATTAAATTTACACTTTAATCCTTGTTGGGTCGGCTTATCCCATAACTTTATTGATTATGTTCAAACCCACTTTTCAAGTTTTCAACGAATAAACACTTTCGTTATCTTTCTTCCCGAGTTCATTATTTCCCCTATCAAACAAATCTCAAAATTTACAATTGAGTCCCCTAACTTTCAACTCTTCTCAATAAGATCCCAACTGAATATGCAGCAATTTTTTGGTTGTTATAACTAACATGTTCCTAAGTAATTTTCAGGAATTAGGATTTGAGAGTAGATATTTCTATTTTGTACACAAAAGTGATTTGATGGATCAATAACGAGAAGTCGATTTTAAAGATTAACATCGTAGCTGAGCCACTCGTTTATTCTTTAAGAGCATTTTGATTAGGAATGCAACCCGCAATTTTTAACAAGACAAGATGGGTCATCCTTTAAGTGCCAAAATCATTTATATTTGACGGTTACTGCTACGAATGTCTTCCTCGGATTTTTCAAACTAGCAGAATTTTTTTTCCGGCCAAGCTGGAGGGTCAGTCAACTATCGCAAGGACTACGATGCCAAAGTCAGTTTGCTTTATTTGGATTCTTTAATAAATTTGCGTGACATGTTTTTCAACCCTCAAAATGAATTTATTTTCTCGTTTTGTAGGCTAAAATTCGTCGAGGATAAAATAATTTATTTCAATTTCCCAAGTCACTTAGAGGATGTATTCAATTAAAACTTTTAAAAACGTTTTGAAATATTCAATATAGATTTTTGAAGACTTTATAAAAGTACTGGTGTACTCAATTTAGATTTTTAAAAAGTTTCTAAAAATCAAGGTGTATTCAATTAAAACTTTTTAGAAGTCTCTGTAAGTTTTGGAATATTCAAATTTCAATGACTTTTAGAGATTTTTATAAAAGTATACTTGGTACCAACTTTTAAGTATAAAGTACTAAAATAAAATCTCAAAATTTGTCTCTCGTTAATCTCAAAATTTTGAGACTTCTATAAAAAAAAAAAAAAAATAGTATGATTTTTCAATATTTATCTTTCCATTTTCCTTCTACGAACATTGTGTGTATGAATCTCATTAAAATGAGAAATGAATTTTTGGAATAGTGATTGATAGGAGGATGTGTGGTGAAAAAATGAGAAATATTTTAGATTTGTGTGTAATATTATTTTATTTAAAGAATGTGTGGTTGAAATGAAGAAAGAGAAAAAAATGAAAATGAGATTAAAATGGATGTGCGGCTAAAGTTATGATTAAAATTTATTTTCTTCTATTGATTATATTAATTTCTAGTTTTTTTTTTCTCTCTCATTGTCTATTTATATTTTCTAAGAAAAAATTAAATTGTATTCTTATAACATTTATTTTCATTTATTTTTTGTGAAAAAATATCTATTTTTAATTAAATTATAAAATTTTATATAGACTAATTTATAATTAAATTTAAGTATATAATTTTTATTTATTCTTTAAAGGTATATTATATTTATAATATTGATTGTTAAATTTATTTTTATATGTTTCGTTATTGTTATTATTTATTTAATTAAAGTCTTAAATTTTTATTTTTTGAAAAAAATATTTTGTTATTATATGGGGCGGGGAAGGGGAATTGTGAAAATCACCGCCTCGTATGTGATAATTCCACACTATTACACTAGATTCACATGAATTATATTTCAAATGAAAGTTTTCAAAAGTCTTTTGAATTTTACAAAAGTTTATAAAAGTTTTAAAATGAAAATCTATAAAAGTTTACAAAAAAACTTTCACTAATTCTATACAGATCTCTAAAAAATCCACAAAAATTTATATTGAAAATTCAAAGGCCATTTACCGATAAACTGTAGTTTTGACCTTTTAAAGAAACCCCGTTGTCGTAAACGTTAAGGTAAATAAAATTAAAGAACCAGATCATAAGTCTTAATATAATATTAAAAACACGACTAAAGCTCAATTTTTTAAAGCATCGTAGCTTCACCCTTTGTCTCATAATTTTAGTGGCGTCAATTTTTAAACGTTAACTTTCCAAAGTTGTCAAAATTGCACCACATGTTTTTCAGTTGGGCATCATTCACGCTGTTATTGCTGCTTCATGTCCGTGAATGTCTTTGTCCTTGCTCCATTCAATGTCGGATGAGTGGACTAGCTAAGCTTTATCGAGTACGCCTCTTTGCTAACAACCACAAAGTCCAATGCCTAAACTTTCGATTCTAGAAAAATATCAGCTTCAAATTCTTCATCAAAATTAGTGGGCCATCGTAATACCCATTTAAATTGACGTCAATTGTTACTCGAGAATGAGAAGGGCAGGAAGGTTATCGTTACCATCAAAGTTCTCCATCACTAACTTTACGACTATAGTAACGGTTGATGATGAAAAATATTTTATCGTTCCACCATTCACCATGAATATATTCTTTTTCGAAATATGCAAATTGAGCAGCTCAATTAGCTCTCGAAATTGTCGAATTGGAGGTTCGACCACCGCACGCACACATACTTCAATGCCAAAGTTGGTGCGATTATTTTAGAAGAATGTATGCAGAATGTATGAGTTCAATTGTTGGTACCCCTTGAATGATTAATCCTTTCCCCTTTTATAGCAAAAGTGAATGGAATAAATTAAATTTGAACCTCCCTTGGTGTACAGAATTTTTTTTACAAACGTTGTACAGACAATACACACGTAGTGGGGTCCGTATAATATATTTTTTAATACATGTGGGGCCCGACCCCTTGTGAGTGGCCTGTAAAGCCCCTGTGAAAATTCGCAATGAAGAATTATTCATTAAATTTACACTTTCTTTTCGCATAACTTTATTGATTATGTTCAAACCCCCTTTTCAAGTTTTCAACGAATAAACACTTTCGTTATTTTTCTTCCGGAGTTCATTATTTCCTCCATTAAACAAATTTCAAAATTTACAATTAAGTCCATAGAGAAATGAAAAACATCAATGGAGTCCTCTAACTTTCAACTCTTCTCAATAAGATCCTAACTGAATATGCAACAATTTTTTGGTTGTTATAACTAACATGTTCCTAAGTCATTTTCAGGAATTAGGATTTGAGAGTAGAAATTTCTATTTTGTACACAAAAGTGATTTGATGTATCAATAACGAGAAGTCGATTTTAAGGATTAACATCGTAGCTGAGCCACTCGTTTATTCTTTAAGAGCATTTTGATTAGGAATGCAACCAAGACAAAGATGGGTCATCCTTTAAGTGCCAAAATCATTTATATTTGATGGTTACTGCTACGAATGTCTTCCTCGGATTTTTCAAACTAGAAGATATTTTTTCCAGCCAAGCTGGAGGGTCAACTATCGTAAGGACTACGATGCCAAAGACAGGTTGCTTTATTTGGATTCTTTAATAAATTTCCGTGACATATTTTTCAACCCTCAAGTCCCTTTGTGGATGTATTCAATTAAAACTTTTAAAGACGTTTTGAAATTTAAAAAGTTTAAGGGTATTTAATATAAATTTTTGAAAATTCTATAAAAGTATATGTGTATTCAATTGAGACTTTTAAAAAAAATTTAAAAGTCACAGTGTATTCAATTGAGATTTTTTAGAAATCTCTATAAATTTTGAGATATTCAAATTTCAATGACTTTTAGAGACTTGTAAAAGTCTCCATGGTACTAACTTTTAAGTATAAAGTACTAAAATAAAATCTCAAAATTTGTCTCTCATTAATCTCAAGATTTTGGAACACTTTTATAAAAATAAAAATAAAAAATTTAATATGTATTTTTTTTTCAATATTTATCTTTCAATTTTCCTTTTACGAACATTAAAGTTATGTTTAAGATTTAGAACCATGCTACATTTAAATACTTGGTACACATCCCTCTCACATGTGTGTGGAGCCCGCAATGTGGGGCCCATTGTGGACCCCACACACATGTGAGAGGGTTGTGTACCAAGTGTGTACAAGTAGCAAATTTGTATTGAATGCGGGGTGTTTGAGCCACGAAATAATGTATTTTGGAATAGTATATTGATGGAAAATATGTGGTTGAAAAAGAAAGAAATGTTATTGATATGATGAAAAATATTATTTTATTGAANAGATGTGTACCAAAAATGTACACTTGACTTTTCCCTAATATTTATTTTCTTCTATTGATTATATTAGTTTCTAGTTTTCTTTCTTTCTCTTATTGTTTATTTCTATTTTCTAGGAAAAAAATTAAATTGTATTCTTAAAACTTTTTTTTTTCATTTATTTTTTGTGAAAAATATATATATTTAATTAAATTATAAAATTTTATATAGACTAATTTATAATTAAATTTAAGTATATAATTTTTACTTATTCTTTAAGGGTATATTATATTAATAATACTTAATATTAAATTTATTTTTATATGTATCGTTATTGTTATTATTTATTTAATTAAATTCTTAAATTTTTATTTTAAAAAAAAAATATTTTTGTTATTATATGGGGTGGGGAAGGGGAATTGTGAGAACCACCACCTCATATGTGATAAATTCACACTATTACACTAGATTTACATGAATTCTATTTCAAATGAAAGTTTTCAAAAGTTTTTTGGATTTTACAAAAGTTCATAAAAGGTTTAAAATGAAAGTCTATAAAAATTTATAAAAAACTTTCATTAATTCTATACAAATCTCTAAAAAATCTTTAAAAGTATCACTTAGAAAAAGTTCATCAAGACTTTCAAAAATCTCAATTGAATATACCATCTTATTTAAATTCTAAATTAGTTACCTCACATTCTGAGTTGGTTCAACTGGTGGGTTTGGTTTGACGATGACGAATTAAAATGGCACGCCGTGTCTTTTGGTTATAATTATCCAAATTTCATAATATTTATAATCTTGAAAATGGAAATATATGGTTTCATTTGCTAGGTATAAGTACGTTATTTATGCAATTGGATTGTTTTTATAAAGATTTTGATTTTTTTTTTTCCCTTTCTAGTTAGGAAAAAAATTCATTTTCCCATCAAGAAAAGTAATATTTAGTTGAAGATCTTTCGATATATATATATATATATATCACAATCCACTAAAAATCTGATTTTAATCCACATCAAACACCCTCATTATGTATAATATTAAAGTTGCTACAAATACAGTACGAATTATACTTTTCCATTTAACATAATTTACACCATTGATTTTTCCCCCACTTGAATGTGTTAAAAGTTTCAAAGACTCCAGAATATTTACATATTATTTTATCTCAACGAGAAAAATGTTGAGGATACTCAGCGCCCATTTGTGAGAGGGCTGCAAAGATAAGTGTTCACTAGCTAAGGGTGTACATATAGCACAACCCTTTCAACAATTAAGTCCATGATTAGTATACGAGTTAGCTTAGCATCTCCTTAAAATAGAAAATAAGAGATGTATTTGGTGTACAGGAAGATTTTCATAGGGTCAGATTTATCCGAGCGAAAGTAAGGGTAACAATACAGTTTATAATGCTACAACAGCGGGTATAGATAGTACAATAAGCAAAATCATACGAAAAGAAAAGAGAATATGAAATATCCATAACAGATCCGTCGAATGGGAATTAACGGGGATATTTGGTAGTTTTTGATTGAAAGATGACAAAAAAAAAAGACCAAACCTGTAGGAATTCTGGCAGGACAACTAATGAAAAAGATGTGTGACCCACCATATGAATCATTTGTCAAACTCATTGTTTTGTCGGGAATAAAATATTTATTGTATCGAGATATTTTCTCCGAACAAGACCCACTGACTTTGACTTCTTCTTCGACTTCAACATACCCCACAAATTGGATAAAAATAAATTGAAAAAGATTTATCAATTATTTATCGGTCTAATTACAATGAATATGTAAAGTCGTGAAAGCCGATCACAAGTTGTTCAATTTAGAGGTATCAAATTAAACAGCTAGAAAGTTACGAAATCTAACGACGTCCACATGCATGGTTCGTCCCAAGTTGAATATAATAATATTTCAAAGAAACACATAATAAAAATGGGTGGCATGGATTGCAGCTGCACGCAAAAGAAAGCTGAGACTGTCACGTGACTGGATGACTTCGAACCAGTTGGTATGTGTCAAAATGTAAATGAAAAAGTTATTTAATTGATGAAATTTTAATCCAATTAAATATCGTCATATCATTTTTTTACAACCGATTATGAAAAATGGTTTACAAATAGAAGATGTGACGAGATTTAATTGGATCAAAATCTCATCAATCAAATAACTTTTACATTTACATTTTGACATCTCATCATTATGTAAATAATTATGTATAAGAAGCATTTTTCATAATGAAAAATATGTGTTTTAAGTTGAAAAAAGGAGGAGGAAAATGAAGGAAATGGGCTTTTTCGGGACTCTTAGAAGCTATGGATTTCAGGCCATTTTTTTATACATACACTACAATTTTAAATAAATGCATATGTCATTAACATTTATTCATTGTCACACTTACATCTTTAATTTTTTTCTTCATCGTATTCTTATTTTTAAAATTTTATTAATCAGAAAATATTGTCCTTAATCATGATTTTCGTCTAAACATATAGTTAACGTGCCCCAAAATTATGGTCCAATATTTAATCTCATTTTTGCATTATTAGTGATTTTGCTTATATAAAAATACAATAGACAATAATTTTTTTTTACTCTTATCTTAAAGAAGATTTTGGAGAGAAATGAGCAATCTTAATTATGAACAATTTATGTTAATTTCAGAGTAAGAATGCGATGAAAATGTTTGAAACATAAATGTGATAATGAATAAAAGTTAATAATCTTTAATTAAATTAAAATATTGTGTATTTATTAAAATATATATATATATATATATATATATATATATGGTGTGAAATACCTTTGGTATTTTTTAAAATTATAAACTCAAAATTTAAGGAATTTGACTAATTTAATTTAAATATTTTATTTGCATATTTTACAACGGAAAAATTATTTTGTGGTAGTTTTGTATTTTTATTTTAGATCCCATTTGAAATTGGAAGTATGTAAGAAATAAAACTTCTGACGAATTTGAATTTATTCCTTACATGTTTATAGCATCAAAATAAATAGAATTAACAAAAAAAAAAAATCACAAATTGTCCTATTAATTAATTTAATTTATCGTACCAAAGATGTCAATTACGGGTAAAAAAATTCCAAAAATATGATGAGGTGACTAGCAAAGTCCTGGAATATCTTCAGCAATACAACTATTAACTATCAAATCTAGGGTGTTGTCATTCAATATTCATCGAATTTTTAATTGGATTAAATAATTTTAATTTACTTCAACCGTATTCACTCAATTAACTCATTTTACTATACCCAACTTGTTAAACCCGCATGGACGTTAAAAATTAATAACGAATTGAGACGTGCACACAATCAAGTAGTGATTGCAAAAGTTAAAAATAATTTATCGTATGTCAAACGGTAATCAATATTTTCAAATTTTGCTTCTATGATTTGACTACGGTCTACGTGACATATTGACTTTTTTTGATCGAATAAATTATCGTCCCTACAAATTTTTCTAATAGGAATAAAAGACAGAAAATGAAAAGGACTAGCTAACCCATATTTTAGGGATGTGTCAAACTCAATGGCATGTGGTTATTTTCTTCAAACAATCTCTGTCGACTGCCTACTGCAACCATTGGAGGAAAGATGGTTAAGATTATTATCCAGCCCAACAACCATCATAATAATCGGGCCGTGTCCAGCTTTATTATCCAGCCCAACAACCCATCTGACCCGATTTATTACAAAACTAATACATGATATAAATTATAGGCTGATTTTTTTAATGACAATTATTGATTTAATGTCCTTATTTAATTGTGAGAATTGTTGTTGAGGTTTTTTGTTCTAGTACATATGAAATTTCATCTTTAGATTAATAATTTTGAGTTAGTATATATTAAAATTCAAATTTTTATGAATTTGATTGAATTAATATACATACACACACACACACACAAACATTCACATGTCATTGTATCTCTCCATTTGCATGAATTGAATGACAATTTAGGGGGAAGCATATTCAAGCCTACATTCCCCCATATGTCCCATGCGTCCCTATTTGAGTCCCTACTTGCAGTCCCAGTTTTCTACTTATTGCTTATTTAGGATTGCTAAATCATATATGAGTAACTAATGGTCATTCGGCCATGTTGACTTGTTATGAGGAGAAACAAGGAGGCCAAAACATCCCTAAAAAAGTATTTTTTTTTTTTTTTTTTTTACTTCCTAAAAATCTTTCATATGATTTTTCAAAATATCCCTAATTTTTAGGGTATTTTTGTAAGTACCCCATTTTTTATTAGATCGCTTTAATTTTGAACTTAATTTTAAGATAATCTTTATGCACAATAAATTACATAGGTCGACCCACATGATAAATTAAATAATTTTCCAGCATAGGATTCTCGACCTGTCCAGATTTCTGACCGGATCATTGACATAAGTAACATTATGACAAAGCAGTTAACATAATAGCTTTATTTAGTATACTTTTTAACCCTGTTTGATTTAAATTTTTTGAGACATGTTCTTAAAAAAAATTATTTCTCATTGATACATGATGACATTAATAATTATCCACGATGACCATGAGGTGAGAACTACTTAATATGCACTCCACGTAGAGCACCACATGATAGGACGTCAATCCCTATAGTCTGTCTACCACTATGCAGCCCTCTACGTTCACATAGGTCGTCTACCACTATGAGGTCGTCTACCCTCGTGAGGCCACCTACCACCATGAGGCCCTCTACATTCACATAGGCCGTTGACCACCATGAGGTCGCCAACCACCATGAGACCGCCTACTACCATGAGGCCCTCTACATTCACATAGGCCGTCTACCACCATGAGGGCATTGACCACCATGAGGCCGTCGACCACAATGAGGCCCTCTACGTTCACATAGACCATCTACCACTATAAGATCGTCTATCACCATGAAGTCGTCGACCACCATGAGGTCGTTGACCCCCATGAAGCCCTCTACGTTCACATATGTCATCTACCACTATAAGGTTTTCTATTAATATGAAGCCCTCTACGTTCACATAGGCCATCTACCACTATAAGACCGTCTAACACTATGAGGCCGTCGACCACCATGAGGGCATATACTTTCACATGAGGCCATCTACCACCATGAAGTCCTCTATGATCACATAGGCCGTCTACCACCATAAGACCACCAACCACCATGAGGCTATCAACTCCCTGAGGCCGTTTACCACTATGAGACCCTATATGTTTACATAGGCCGTCTACCACTATGAGGTCAATGCTACATTTAACCATACAGATGACAATGAGCTGAATGGAAACCGCTCAATGGCAAACGTGAGCACAACCAACCATTTGAGAAGTGGAGGTCACCCCATCAGAACGTGAAGGAAGTAAAAAGGTTTACATGGGACACGTGGCACCATTAACTACTGAACCAGTGTGTTGGATCAGGTGCCTATAAGTACCTCTAAGATGAGAAAGGTATGGACTCTTGGAACCCAAACTATTTGCATTCCAATTATACTCTTCCTACTTCTTAAAATCAGTTACTAATTCTCATGCCGGAGGTAACGGGGGAGAAAGCTCCGACCTCATTTTGCTGGTAACATTCACTGATCGGAGTAGTCGAAACACCCTACACGCCAAAAGAGAAGGCAGAGGTCTACCTCGCTATGATTTCATTACAACGGATGAGAAAGCCCCGACCTCATTTTGCAGTTAGCATTCACTAATTGGAGTAGTCGGAATACCCCACACGTCAAGGAGACCGTGGAGGTCTACCTCACTACGATTTCATTGGCATCATTTGTGAGAAACTATTGAAGAAAAAAGCTATGTCAAAAAGATGAACTAGGAGTGAAACGTGTATGGTCAGAAAGGCGGTAGAGCGGAGTCAGAATCTGTCGTAATGGGTCACGACCCACCACTGCAGTACGTGACGTAGAGCGAATTCAGTGCACTGGAAACTCAAATGGCAACCATGATAGCCTTCTTGCAAAGTCAAACGTAGAAAAATATAGCCCTACCATAGAACCCGTCGAAGGCCGTATGCTAGAAAATGTCCCAAGATGCGCAAATGGTTATCACATCTGTTACTCAGCCAAGTCGAGGACTTAGGGGCTACATGGGTTACATTTTCACAGATTTCTCGACCCATAATGGACTTGGAAAGGAAGATGGAGGAGATGATGGCCCAGAAAACAGATGATGCATTAACCAGAGGAAGGATAAGTGAAGGTAAATGGTTTTGGAAGAAGATCTTTTTGCACTTGAAATCATGGTAGTTCCCTTATTGAGAGAAGCATACGATAGAGTCATAGATCTGCTTGATGACTTGCGGACCTTCGTTGATTTAATGAGGCACTATGCAGCTCCAGACGCAATGATGTGCCGATTCTTTCCCTCGACACTCAGGAGAGAGGCTAGAGATTGGGTGGCCACCTGGTACCCAAGTCTATAAAGACTTTTGATAATCTTTCCAGGAGTTTTGTGGTATACTTCATGAGTAGTAAAAGGAAGCGGAAGACAACCATTGGATTGATGCAGGTTGTACAAGAGAAAGGGTTTTTTTACTAAGTATCGAGGCAAGCAGAAGGTTGATAACCAACCATCACCCAGGGCCAGTGTTATAAATGTGATTATTGAAGGGATCGCAGCAAGGGAAAACTCGAACTAGGCGAGAAAGAGCTATACACGAATAGTCGAGGTCTGTTCCAGTCAGAAAAAAGCCAGGTTCAATCAAAGCATCGATTTTGGTGAGGAAGATTTAATAGGTGTGATAACCCCCCCATGATGATGCCTTGGTGATAGTCGACGACATAGTGTGAGCAACAAAGCCAAGAAATTGGTTAGCTCAAAATCGCTCTAAAGGCTTGTGATTATCACCAGACCCTATACCCTACTGCCTCGAAGATCACTCAACATATAGCGGTGAGCAACAAAGTCAAGAAATTGATTAGCTCAAAATCGCTCTAAGGGATGATTATTGTCACCAGACCATATACCCTGCTGCATCGAAGATCACTCAACATATAGCGATGAACAACAAAACCAATAAATTAGTTAACTCAAAATCGCTGTAAGGGCTGGTGATTATCACCGGGCCCTATACCCTACTGCCTCGAAGATCGCCCAACACATAGCGGTGAGTAACAAAGCCAAGAAATTGGTTAGCTCATCGCTCTAAGGGCCGGTGATAATCACNCCCTATACCCTACTGCCTCGAAGATCGCCCAACACATAGCGGTGAGTAACAAAGCCAAGAAATTGGTTAGCTCATCGCTCTAAGGGCCGGTGATAATCACGATACCCTATACCCTACTACATCGAAGATCGCTCAACATATAGTGGTGAGCAACAAAGTTAAGAAATTGGTTAGCTCAAAATCGCTCTAATGGCTAGTGATTATCACCGGGCCCTATACCCTACTACCTTGAAAATCGCTCAACACATAGCAGTGAGCAACAAAGTCAAGAAATTGATTAGTTCAAAATCGCTCTAATGGCTGGTGATTATCACCAGACCATATACCCTTCTGCCTCGAAGATCGCTCACCACATAGCTTTAAGCAACAAAGCCAAGAAATTGGTTAGCTCAAAATCGTTCTAAGGGCTGGTGATTATCACTAGACCCTATACCCTACTGCCTCGAAGATCGTTCAGCACATAGCGATGAGAAACAAAGCCAAAAAATTGATTAGCTCAAAATCACTCTAAGGGCTAGTGATTATCACCAGACCCTATACTCTACTGCCTCGAAGATCACTCGCACATAACG
>CAIGRR010018329.1:0-10579 GCA_903798365.1 Fraxinus sp. 1973-6204
ATTTAAAAGTTCTCGATCGCTACAGCTAATGACAATAAAATGGTCATTAGGTTTCTAAAAGAAAATGTTTTATCTCGGTTTGACACACAACATGTTATTATAAGTGATAGAGGCACACGCTTTTGCAGCCATTCATTCAAAGCACTCATGAAAAAGTATGGGGTTATTCATAAAATTTCTACTGTTTATTACCCCCAAACTAATGGATAGGTAGAATTGGCTAATAGGAAAATTAAACAAATCTTGAAGAAAACGGTGAACTCTACTAGTAAAGATTCGTCTTTAAGACTGAATGATGCACTTTGGGCTTACCGTACAACTTTTAAGACTTCCCTAGGCATGTCACCCTATCGCCTTATTTTTGGAAAGCCTTTTCATTTACCTATAGAGCTTGAACACCGAGTCTATTGGGCAATTAAATATTTTAATTTTGATATAGAAGAGGGAGGCCAGTTTAAAAAATCTCAATTGAATGAGTTGGAAGAATTGAAGAATGATGCTTATGAGAGTTCTAGAATCTAAAATCTACATGAAGAAAATGAAAGCTTTTCATGATAAAAACATTCTTAGAAAAATATTTAAACTAAATCAAAAAGTATACTTGTATGATTCTAGACTTTACAAGCACCCGTGAAAACTTAGATCTAGGTGGACTGGCACTTTTGTGGTGAAACAAGTTTTCGATAAGGGGACTATTGAAATTGAGGATCCTAATTATAGTAGGGTATTTAAAGTGAGTGGACAACCTATTAAGATCATTTATGGACAACAGGTGCCTGTAGTGGAAGAAATTCCTTTTGCAAACCCTGTTTACCACCCTTGACATCCCTTAGGTATGCTTTTCACTTCTTTTTTTGTATATTAGTTTTTTTTTTTTTTTTTCGTTTCTTGCTTCAATTTTTTTTCAATTGGGTACTTTTCAGGTTAACCATCGTTACGACCCTATGTTGATTTATTCCAGTATTTAGGTTATACTCTTCATTTTCACTCGGGTAGGCATGTTTAGACATTGAGGAAAATGTTCGATTTGGTTGGGGGAAGAGTTGCATAGTTTGTTGTGAATTGTATAAGTGTGTTTTGGGGGTGCTGGAATGGTACTTAGTTATTCGGGGTGAAAGTCACGCATTTCGAGGCAAAACGATCAATTTTAAGCTTTTCGGGATCAACATGTGTTTTCAAGTTTATAAATATTTTTAGAACCAAATCCATGGCATCCACGCATTCCCTGTAGTTTAAAATGTGTTTTGACAAGTTTTGGGGACGTTGGAAAGCCGAGTTGTAAAGTGGATCGAAAAACGAGTTTTTAGTGCACATTGACCTTAATCAAGTTTTCAAAGAGTTGAATAGGTTTTAAAATCTTTCCATGCTGCATATACTGATTACATTTATTTGAACTTATATAGCACAAATATCGAGGCATCATGGGTCTCCAATGGTCGAGGAAAAAATCGCCTTACTAGTAGTCTATGCTACTGCATAGACTAACTCATTGCAGTCGCATATAGAGCATTAGGACCTAAATTGGCCCTGGATGTCTTCTCTATACGACTACATTATATTTCTTCATGCGGTCGCATAGAGGAAAACGAATGCCCATATTTGTTATAAATACAAACACAGACGAACACATTTACACACACAGGCACACCCACACCTCTATACATTCACACACACGATACCTCTCCACTTTTAACATACACAACACTTATTAAATTCACGCATTCATCTCGACGCTTGCATTCTCCAACATCTACGAATCTTTCGAGGTAAGTTATTTCTTCTTGTCCTTTCTTTTATGCAAGATCTAATTGCGCTTTGGGAATGAGATTGGATTATTGAAAAAGAGTATGGGAATTAGGTAGTGATGGAGTGTTGGACTATGAGTTGAATTAAAAAAAAAAAAAAACTGGGCTTGACTAACACTAATGTTTTGGAACTTTTATGAAAAAAATTCAAGTGCATTCTAAGTGTTCGATAAAATGCCTAAGAGAAAATTGATGTTGAATTAGAGTTCAATTCGAATGTGACATGATTGCTATATGTTTTGGCCTAATTTTTGTGTTAAATTTCATCGATAAATTCACTTGGAAACACCAACACCCATACTTGAGTAGGTGAAAGTCACTTCACGTCACCCATTTCGTCCCTCCATTTTCTAAGTCAAACGAAATCCGTTTGACCTCAAATTTGAACATGTGTTAGATTAATGTACATTCTATCATATGCCTGGAAATTGCTCGGGAAGATTTTGACTTTTCTTGACTGAGGGCATACTTGTTTGGTCGAATATGATTCTAAATGCAAAATTTTCTTTGTTTGAGTGGATATCAGGTTCATGCTCTACATTTTGAATCTTTATGATAATGCCTATGTTTCATTACACTTTTTGTTAAGCATGGCATCGTTACATTGTTTCATGTTTAATTATTTGCTTATAACATAAGTTTCGGAGTTTTTGATGCTCATGATCCATCTATTATCTTCAAGTACTACGGTATTCATTTATGCATCATTGTTAGCTTACATGTTTTAATTCTTGTTGTGTTTACAAAATGCCTCCTAAGCGCACCTCCAAAGGAAAGGAAAAAGTGGCTTCCACTTCGGCAAGAGGACTTGAAGGAGAACTACGAAGATTCTTGGATCAAGAGGCCACCACATGATACTCAGATGTTATTAGCCACTAGGCACTACTCCCTAAATGGTCGGTCAGATTAGATGATTTTCCCGAATTTGAGATCGTGCCTTTGGTACAAAACAGTTGTTGGGTTAAAGCGGTTGAAAGACCTCACTCGGTATATGAAGACCTGGTTCGCGAATTTTATATGAACTTCAATAGTGAGATAGATACTTTGGGATCCGAGCATCTATAACAAATGTGGGTAAGGGACAAATGGATCATGTTTATACCCAAGGTAATACATAATTTCTACCAATTATCATGGAATAACGTAGTTCCCATTCCTGGAGACTTCCCGTGGAATACGGTCGGGGAAGTATTGCTTGGGTATGAGAATGCATGATCACTACAAACTTTAGTATGGTATCAGATCGAGCTTACACCGTCCCTAGATTTATTTGCCATAACATCTAGTCAACTTCACATAGAACGACAATCGACGATCTGGTACCGATTTCATCTATTACTTAGTTAGAAGGCAGAAGATCGACTTGGCCACCTTTATTTATAAACAGATTTGTTCCTAGGGTGTCTGGGAAGATCGACATCATTTGCTAATTTTTGCAAGTTTTATTAGTGGGATATGCAAGAGTACGGGAGTTACTATTCCATCCGGGGAGCTTCCCGAGAGACCCTGCCCTAGGGATAAACACAAAGAGAAGCAAGAGATGGAGAGATTGAGACAGCAGCAGGTAGTACAAGGGTAAAGGGCTGATGACGCTAAGATGCCTGATGCACAACCACCACTGGCACCACTGGACATTGATACGTAGTTGCTGATACAAATGTTTACCACTATGATCGATTCTAGCTGGATATCAAGAGTGGACGTTATGAGAATGAATATCCAGACTGTGAGGAATGATATCTTGAGCACTAGGAACTGTGCACGTTACTCATGTTTGGTATATTAAGTTAGTGATGTGGTTTAGTATTTAGAAAATAGTTGAGCATAATAAGTAAAAACGAATAACCTATATAGTACTGATCCATAATCCACATATTAGGTAGTTTGGAGATGATTGAGCTGTTATAGGGAAATATTGAGATGAGTAGGAATTTCATGCATGAAAATTATCTTATGTGGATTGCCTAAAACCAATGAGATGAAGACGAGATGAAAGTTTTAAGTTAGATGTTAGTTTTAGAAACTAAATGTCTAAAAGAAAATGGGCATTGCACTAATCTTTGAGTGAATAAAAGCATATTTTCGAGCATGTATAACTCGGGTGATTAAGCCTATAAAGGTGATTTAAAATCGGGTGCCCTATCATCTGACTTGGGAGTCATCGCCTTAAAGCTCGTTACATGGGTTATATAAAAAGCAAATGAGAAGATGTTTTTTAAAAAAAGGAAAACATGAATAATGAAAAGAAAAATACACAAATACATTGAGCCCAGACATTTGGTTGATAAAACTACCACTTTGACGAGAAGCAAGAAATTTAGTTTAGTCTTAAGGGTTGAAGCAATAAAAAATATAGGAGAATCTCGACTTGTTGAATAGTTAACTTTTAATAGTGAGATTTATACAAGTAAAGAAAGGGCAAGGAATAGAATTGAATAAGTTCAACTTAGGATGCACCCCCGGAAAATTGAGTGAAAAGCATAAGTTTGGGGTATGATCTCTAGAGAGAATTAATGAGCCAATTAATATGTCGACATGAGTTTTCACACACACGCGTTGGTTTACGCATGTAACAGGTAGAGATTGATTTAATTTGTACACTATTGTAATTGTTCATTTGTTTGATGATTGGGTTCTAGTCCTAAGACACGGCAGGTTGACAAACCATGTTTTATGAAGAGTTAAGTTACGTTTTGTTTGAGAACAAACAATAATTCAAGTTTGAGGGAGTTTAATAAGTGCATTTTTACACACTTATTTTACTGTCAAAACATGTAAAATTGTTGATTAATAAGTTGGAATATAACTTAATTCTATGTAATTTACGTTTTGTAGGGTAACGTGATGAATGTAGCGAAAATAAGGAGAAACAAGTGGAAAAAGGACCAAATTGAAGGAAATGAAAGTTCAGGGACCAAATTATAAATATCCAAAAGTTGACTCGGAAGGCAAAATGAAGATATGAAGATAACGAGGTCAAATCTGGCTAAGGTATTAAGCATGGGAAGAAGAAGAATCAGAGAAAGAAGGCACAAAACAAGGAATGAAGTTCGAGGACCAAAACGCAACAATTGTGAAATGGGAAAAGCTATGCAGTCGCATAGCCTATCTCATATGCAGTCGCATGTGGCCCTTCAGAGAAATCTGTACCTAGTTTTGTACTTCTATGCGACCGCAACTCCTACTACTATGTGGTCACATAGTAGTAGTTTTTGATGCAAATCTCAGTTTCTTAATTTACATCAAACTCTTATGGAAACCAACTTCTTTCATGATATTTCAATCCTAGAATGTACCAGAATTGAGGTAGACACCTCCATAAAGAATCTAAAAATCTTGGTGAAGTTAGGAAGGAACTCAATCGGAATTGGTGATTTTACTTCTTTTATCCATGTAATTTGATTTTTCATTGTCAAACAATCCTAGGATTTAGATTTTCTTCTCGCGAATATTTTGGAATTGGCTTAACCTTTACTAGATTTTCATGGATTCAATCATGCTTTTTCCATCGAAGAGTTAAATTATTTGTTGAGTTTCAATTTCAATTAATTTATGTTGAGATTGGTTTAATATTTATTAAATTCTTCATAGATCTAGGCATGCTTCTTCTATCGAATGATTGAGCTATTTGTTAAGTTTTAATCTCAATTTTACTTTATTGGTGGATTGATTACTACCTTATACTTGATGTATATGGTCGATTCTTGATCTTATTCCAATAAAAAAGAGTGTGAATGTATTATAGGAAGTTTAGATTCTAGGATTACAATTGAATTAAATTGATTTGTAACGCCGTATCTTTCGATTAGAGATTGGGACAAAGGCCTCTAATTGAGTTATAAGAATGAATAATTAATGAGATTGATCCAATCCAATTGAGGGAATTCCGATGCTTCGCTACCCCAAACATTGATTTTAATTTCATTATTTCAAACATTGAATTCTTAATTTTATTCAAACAATAAATTCTACTTCACAAACGAGAGAACATCTATCCTTTTTTATCCTTTGAGCATTTCTTCCATCTCCCAGTGGAATCGACACCCCAAAGTCGTGCTACAACTGCCGCGTTATTCTATTAGTGTAATCATATGTCTAGAGCATGCACTATCAAGATACTATATCAATTTATTTTTAGCCTCAAGAGAAATGTGAGCAACACAACTGTTCAATTCTTCATTATGATCAATGTGTTTACTCTTTCTAGCCCAAACCTTCCTAGAAGTCGAGGTTATCTTAGTCAAGTAAGTCATCATTTTAGTTAAGTAACTAACTTGATTTGTTAAGAACATAATCTAACAGTGATGTTCTGACTATTGTTCCTACCCTAGAGTTTGTGACACATATATCTTATGTGACCTAATTACCACAGTTGTAACATATAGGAATGAACCTAGGGGCAAGACTGCATTTCAAATTTTGGATGTTAGGTTGACTAACCCTACATTGCATAGATGACCTTTATCTTAGGATTTTCTTTTTCTGGGGTTCAGTGACTCCTAAGCTCTTATTCTTAATAGAGGCAAGTACAAATGTGGTTTTTAAAAAGGTAGTAGCATGAGAACCTTTCTCACTATAGCCTAAACATCTCTCATTTCTAGTAGGTTTGATTAGTCCTAAGATGTTGTCCAGGTTCGTAGATCCACTAGAGAAAGAGTGAAGTTGGATATTGTATTTCACAAGATCACCCACAAAAGTCTTAACCTTATTTTCTAGAACCTCTTTCTAAACCTTCAACGCATTCACACTTTTAGTTGATTCCTCAAGTTTGACCACAAGTCTCTCATTTTCTAATTTAAGATCATGAAGTTTCTTAAATGCGAACCAATTTACCTTCTTCATCTTAAAACTCTTCTCAAACAACTACTCATAAGCCTCATATATATCCTTTTCATCATTAGATCCTTCTTCTAAGTTTGTCATTCTGTTCTAAATCCTCAACCTTCTCACTTTCCTTCACAAATTCACTTTTAACTACAAATGTAAAAGCCATATAGTCCAAACACTCCTCGAGACTTGAAGAATCACTTTGATTACCTGAGTTAGACTCATCATCAGTGAAAAACACATTCATAGCCTTACTTTAAGGTCTTCTTATAACTAGGGCACTCAACTCTAATGTGACCAAATCTCTAATACTCATGACATATAACAAATCTAGACTTTGATATCCCTAGTATCTTTCTTTTCTCTTCTCCCATTCTTGAATTTGCTGACCACCCTTGTATTTTTCCAGAGGCTTCTTATTATTCCTAAAAATAATTCTTAAATTTCTTAACAAAATAAGTTACATCCTCATCTTTTAGAGTGTCTTATCTATCGTGTCATAGTCTTCTTCTTTGACCGTGTTTAAGGCAATAAACTTGTTTTTCTTCGAGTGAGATATTTTTAGTTCATAGGTTTGGAGTGATCCAACAAGCCTCTATATTAATCTTGTCTAAGTCCTTGCTTTCCTCAATAGCAGTAACCTTAGGTTTAAACCTCTCAAGAAGGGATATTAGAACTTTACTCACAATTTTGTCTCGAGAATTCGTTCACCTAAGTTGAAACTATAATTCACGATGTCATTCAGTTTAACATAGAATTTATCAAAAGATTCATCATCTTTCATCATAATTTGCTCATACCAATAGTCAACATCTGTATCTTAGAGTTTTTCACAATTTTAGTTACCTCATGTGTGGTTTCTAAAATATCTCAAGCTTTTCTTGTAACCTCACACATAGACACTCGTTTAAATTCTTTAGATGATATAGCCATAAAAATGGCATGTACTTCTTTACTATTCTAGTTACACTTATCTAATTCTTCATTAATCCAAGTGGAAACCTCCGCAGGGATATCTACATCAGTAACAGACGTAAATGGGCAGTTCAACCCTTCTCTACGCTCACCCAGACTCTTTCATCCATCGATTTCAATTGGCTCTTATTTTAAATTTCTAGTAAACTTAATTGATTCCGTTAAAATATGGAGAAACGGATAATGACTAAATCATCTAGATAAAAATGGTCAAGAATCAAAATATGGCTCCAATACCAATTAAAATAACGAGGTTTGGCCCAACTAACACTTAGAGATGATGAATAGGCGTATTACGTAGAATTAAAAATTAATAAACAATAACATGCAATAAGTCATAAATTATTATATCTACATAAATTGAATAAAAATATAAACCTATGTAATCAATCAAGAAATGATATCAAAGCTAGAAAGTAAAGAAGTCCAAGATTTGGTTACGAAGGAAATATCTTTGAAGAACTCTTCAAGAGAAAAAAACCTCTGAATTAACTTGCTAGTAAATAATCCAAACCTTAGTAGACTCTAACCCCCAACCTGTAATCATCGAAGAACTCCTCAGTTGTGCAATCCAGCACCAGCTCCGGAACCTCTAGACTTTTTTCTCCTCATGGATCAACATGAACAAAATCGTTCTTTATGAACTGGAACTTCGGTCATCTCTCTGAATCTTCAGAACTCTGAAACATATTTGGAAGAGGGTTATTTAATGGTTTGACCTTTTGGATTTTCAATGTATTGATCTTGTAGTTGAGGCCAGAGAAGTTTGGAATGAGTCTTCAAAGCTGTGAAAGATATATGGAAGAGGGTTATTTAATTTTTTAGTCTTTTGGATTTTCGATCTTTTGATCTTATGGTTGAGGTAAAAGAAATTTGGAATGAGTAATTGATCTTCGATATTGCGTTCTCCTTAATGAATAAAGGCTCAACACACATTTTGGGATGAAATATACCTTGGATATTTATGATATAGAGAGTTTAGGATTGTTTGTGATAGTAAAGTCTCAAAATCGTGATCTAGGATTTTACCTAGTAATACAACTGCCCGAGTGGACCATAGGCGCCCAACGTGCAGTTGACTACTACAAAAAACCTTGACCAGTCTGCTTGGAAGACGAGGACGATTTTTTGCCTCTTCTTGATCTTTTTTAGTAGACTTGGATTCTTTCCAATGAGTCTCCGAACCCCGAAAACAACACAATAAATGACATTTTGGACACGGAACTTTACTAATACATATGGACATAACATTAACGAATTGCCCTCCCATGATGTTAATTCAAGTTAGAGCATTTAAAGCTGGTGTAGAGGATGCTGTTAATTAATTTAATCAGTAAATGCATTTAAATGAATTATCTTTCGAACTTCTAGTTCGAATTATCGTTTGCGAGGATCTATATAATATAATGACTGGGCTATACTTTCACAACCTTCGAATTTCCAAATTATTCCTTTAAGTGAGGTTGCGACTACTACTAGGCCAGCTCATGCTCCTCATTTCACTCATCCTCCACCTTCCGAAGCGATTATACCCTAGAGGGTAATGTTGAAGTTAAATGAAATGATCCAGCTTTTGAAAATCTTTATATTTCAATTAATTTGGAGAAATTGCTTGAATTTGTCTCGTCTTCTAATTGTAGTGAAACTCTGTAGCTCGTTTTATATGAAACTGCTTGTTTTTTATTTATTTATTTAGGTTCACATTATTTAACTTACTCGATCTTTAATTGTACTTCGCATCAATGCATTTTTGTATATCATTGATATAATTCGTAAAATAAGAAAGATTATTCAAGCATATATTAAAACAAAATAAAGATCAAGGGATCACGATCATGACTTTTCGTTTTAAAAATATTTTGCGCATAGTTATAGTGGTTTCTTGTCATGACATCAAACTTTAACGTGGGCTGATTTGAACTTACCCTTCATAGTTGATCTTTTTTGGGAGGTTGGAATTTAGTCTCCGTATTTCTTTAGTTTCGTTTAAAATTCCATTGTAGGCCGAAGAAAACTCGCCTTTAATCCAGACTTCGTTACAGGCAAGAGAAGGCTCGCCTCTCATCCTTCAGTGTTTTCGTTTTCCTCATTATTGCGACCATTATTTAGTTCCAATCTTAGCTTGATTGTTTCAATATTCATGTTTTCCCTAGTGCTTTCAAAATTATCTTTACTAACAAGTAGGGTTTTCAACTTACCCTTCACAGTATGAGGCCTTGCTTTCCTAAATAAGGATTTTCAAGCATGTTCATGTTTTTTTACCATCAATATGTTAATTGGCTTTTAACTCAACCTAATTGCCAAAGTGGTTTGTCCTTTTGGAATCAATCTATTTTCAGTGAAGCCATATAAAAGTTCGGCCATAGCCATCTAGGTGTGATTAACCTGCATTTGGTCAAAAGCATTTCTAAATAAAATATTTACAAAACTTATTATCCTCCAATAGACTGTTAAGTCCATTGCGAGCTATTATGGTTCGCATTACCAATGCATCATTGCAGGGATATATGATTTCATGTTCATCACCATTATTTAAATGTAATCGAAGAGATGCAATTTTTTAGGATTCCTCAAATCAAGATATTTTTAAATTCGGGCTACTTAGCTGCTTGGGGATATCTTCTTCATGTGTTCCTCAATTCTCCACCTACATAAAGGTTCTCGATTATAAAATTGATTTCTCTTACCAATGGTTGAGAATTTGAAATATCAATTAATGCTTGCGATGCCTCAGCATGATTTTGTTTCACTCTTTTATCTCACCTTCTGGATCGACTTTAGGTGCTTTATGCATGTTGCTCTATAGGTTCGCAGCCTCACCTGTAACGCCCCAAAATTTCATACATCTTGAAGTGTTACCAAAAATAATTTCATTTATTTTGCGGAACGATAAAATAATATTCTTTAAAAATATAACTGGAATATCCAGACATTTAAACTAAACATGAAAATATAACCATAAATTAAATAAT
>CAIGRR010018386.1:0-21449 GCA_903798365.1 Fraxinus sp. 1973-6204
AATCACCAAGACTTGAATCTACGGATTCTATTATTTAATTAATTAGAATATTAATTCAATTAAATAATAGATCTTGCCATAAATATGCATCGGTTATATATACATTAAAAGTGCTTATGTCCAAAGTTGATTGGATCTAGGGCATAACACTTACAGTGGAAGTAAAGTTGGACTTGGCGGAGTTCAAAGTGATCCATTTGTAGAAAGAACTGTATGATAACGAGTGCTAGGTGGCTGCTTTGACCAATCGAATGATCACCAGTGCATCATTGCTAAGGCTTTGGAGGCCTCCAGTAAAGATAAAGATAAGCTGAGGGAGCAAGTGGAGGCTCAAAAAAGGGAAATTAAATCCTTAAAGGTAGAACTGGCAATGGTTGGTAATGAGGATGAAGCTCAAGCTGATAAAGAGGGCCAAGCTAAAACAGTGGTTGTGGCAGATGTAGTGATTGTCCCTTAAGGTAACTTGTTTTTCATTTCATTGAACTATGTAACCGCTTTGGCTTTTTCATTTGTAATCATTTTGATTAATGAATTTTATTTCTTCCAAGTGTTATTTTTTTATTTTTTAAATTTCGATGCATGTATGTTACCTTTCTTTCCAGTGTTGTTACCTTGTCACATGTCCAATAGCTCTTCGTCTTCTTTAATTTGACCTAACCTATTTAAGTAATCATCGTGACCTTGGATGGGCCAAGTCGATTAAGTAATTGCATAGCCTCGGACCCTCATAATAAAATTTATGAATGGTACAGGTCTTGCCTTCATCTAAGTCACCAAAAGTGGCTTTTGTTAGCGCTATTGTGAATTTGATACTTAATTATTTGTGTTTTAGATTGTGTGAGGATAAATCTCGAGATCGGAGCAAATATTGAACAAGAAGGACGAAGTTGAATAAAATCTATAGCTCTGATAATCAAATACCACATTTTTGAAATTGAAGGACTTGAATTGAAACAAACGAGGATCAATCCTTACAATTAATGGATGTAAGGACTAAAATGCTTGTTTTGAAAGATTGGTGATTGTTGGTGCAATTAAATTATTGATATAACTAAAATATAGAGATTGGAATGGAATATAATTTGATTGGCAGAAGATTCCTTTTTGAAAACATAAAAAAGCCGGCAGCTGATTACAGAAAGGAAATGAGACAGCAAGAAGAAGAAGAAATACCAGATTTTTGTGGTAAAATCCATTAATATTTGTACAATTTTTTTTGGAATTAATCAGGTACAGTCATTAATTTATCGGGAGATTCACATTATATAAGGAAGGAAACGAATGACAATGGTAGGAATTCGTATGGGGAAGATCAATAATAGTCCAGAGTGATTTTTATCTTGTTTATTGTAAATAAATCCAGTGACGTCTTTTAACCTTTATTTGTTTTATTTCAACATTATGAGTAACTAAATATTTTTGTGTTATGATGATGATGTAATTTAGGATTATATATATATATAATTTTTTTTATTTATTTTTTTAAAATTTTAAGACTTCTTGCCACTTTAATTAGGGGCAGAGCCATGAAATTGGTTCAGTGTGGGCACAATTTAGTCGACCCCGAACTTTGAATTTTTGGTCATGAATTTAATGATGATAAAAATATAAAACAATATTATGACAATACTGAAAATGGTATAGTTTTTAAATTATACTTGTTCCTTGCGAGTTTTCATACTTTGATATCCTTGTACAATAACTTAATACCGAAAGCAAAATCAAAAGCAAGTTAAGCCCAAATGAAGTATCAAGTAAAATCAAGTCAAATACTCTCAATTAAGTTCACCAAGTTCTAATGATCTAATCTCATCAATGAGCAATTCACAACTTCCAATTACTGGAATCAATTCAGAATGATAAAATTACAAAACTGGAAGCAAAAGCAAAGTAATTCGAAGCGCAATTTACACAGCAATACTGGAATCAATTCACATCAACTCACAATGCAATTCACAGAATGCTTTCACAAATCACAGAGACACAAATCACAGAGACATCAATACTGGAACTAGAAGCTAAAGCAACTCAAGAGCAATGAGTAGGTTTCAGTCTCGGGCTAGTCTTCACGGGCTTCTAAGCCAAATTTCATGAACAATTCAAAAACGATTCAAGAGCAATTCAAAGAGCTAATTTCATATGATAAAAAGAAAATTTTCAAACATTACACAAATCAAAATAACAAATAAAAAGAAAAGAAAATCCGATAATCATTTAATTAATGACAAACTCAAAATCGCCCAACATTTTGGATAAAATCTATCCTTTTGACATTTTCATACCATTGTGAAAGAATTTTCTTCATTTATTTTTTTGTTCATCTTTGACCAAGATCATAAACAATAACTAATACATCTCTGTTATTTCATGTCAGATATCATATTTACATGTATATTCATAGACGCAAACATGCACCTTTTATTGGTCGACAGTGGGTGGCAATCGACTAAGAGTAGAGATGAGGGACAGAGATGTGAATAATCTAATCAATGCAAAACATGTAAGAAAGTGAGAGAGGGAGTTAAATCTCAAGTTCTCCGAGCAAATAATTGCAACTATTACTTGTAAAATCCCTCTAGAAATGCCAAGCCATTAGCTTGGGTGTTAGGCGACCGGAGAGGGTGTAATTGTTTTGCTGCAACGTGGGTTTCAATTTGGGAAGGAATATTGAAAAATGGATTTGATTTTCTCACTCTAAGTTTGTTATTTTGAAAACTTTTAAAATGGTAAATTACCTTTAAATTCAGAATCAATTACTAAATCTTTATTTGATGGTTTAGTTTTATAAATGTTAAAATATGTATTTTATTGTTTAAAAAGATAATTAACACCTGATTTTTGAAAACAATTCTTAGAACCCTGATTAATAATAATCAATTCTTAAAATCATGGTTTTACTTAATTTTGTAATGGTTTTGGGCTGGAAGTTGGCATATTANATAAATGTTAAAATATGTATTTTATTGTTTAAAAAGATAATTAACACCTGATTTTTGAAAACATTTCTTAGAACCCTGATTAATAATAATCAATTCTTAAAATCATGGTTTTACTTAATTTTGTAATGGTTTTGGGCTGGAAGTTGGCATATTAAAAAAAAAAAAAATCTGGGCTATGGGTTGTGCCCAGAAGTTCAGTGGGGACCTATGTGAGTTCCACCCTTGACTTTAATGTGTTAATTATTTATTGTGTGTTTAATGTGTCAAATTGCTTGATCACCAATTGATTGATTTATGATATTATTGAGACCCATATGTGATGTATGATTCTAACTCGTACAATAAATAACATAGATATAATAAAATATCGAGAGATAATTATAGACTATACAATCTATATAGAATTCATGTAGATTAAGCATTAATATGTATATGAATTTACATAGAGATATAGTAAATCTAGACATATGAATAAAATTAGTTTTACTCGAAAGAGATCATTAGCTATAACAGGTTTATTCAATTGTTGACACATACGAAAAATGGTTGAATGAAATGGAATAGATGAATGTTAAACAATCTATGTGAAATCGAAAATCCTAACTACTTAATCTCACAATCCTTTCAAAAATAATTAAATAGATTACCTTAGTTATTTTAGTTTTAACTTTAGATACAAGATATATTTTGAATTGATAATTTGTTACCATTTTAATTTAAATTGAAGTAAGGTTATTTAAAAATTTATTGTAAATAGTAATCTCTGCAAGACGATACAAGTTATTTAAAAATGACTACTTGTCACGATCCGTACACTTGCTAAATCACACGAACAAGTTTTTTGCGCCGTTATCGAGGACTACTTTATTTGCTTTAAACTATTGTTCTTGTCTTTTCTTTTCAGGTTTCCATGCATGCAAGTTCAACAAACAATGATCTAGTACCATTTGATTCTAAAATCAAACACACTTTCAAAAAGAGAATTAAGTAACGACATGAGAATCTCATGGCAGAACAAAACGTGGCTTTGCAACCGACACAAATTGAACAACTAGTTGAAGTTGATGAAGATGACTTACTGCTCGGGCAATTCATCACACTACATCTTGGCGCCAAACCAGTCAAGCATTATATATCCTGCAGTTGGGCAATTGAACTTTCAATTGAGGATAACCATTATTCTACTATTTCTGAACGAATTATCTTTTTATGGGAAGTCTATGAGAGTCTACATAATCATGTTTCATGCTTCTTGGGTATCTACCAAAATTATGATTTTCATAAAGTACTCGATGGAGAAATCAAATTGAGACTCTTCTCACATACACTTCGTGATACAACAAGAGAATGGTTGGATTCCTTATCGAGGGAAGCATTAGGACCTTGGATGATCTCATATGTAACTTCGTCGAGAATTGAATCCTATTACTTTGAACATCCTATTTTTCTTGTTGGTTCCCTCATTGGACTTGATGGCCTTGAAAAACCTGGTTAAAGCATATTCTAGGGCACCTACATACCCATTTGTGCTTACATCCAATAGAGCAGCTACTGCATTGTTGAGTTTTACTCGATGATGTTTCTCATGTTGGTGGCATCACTGCTGTAACACCCCAAAATTTGATAAACACTGGAATGTTACAAAAACTCAATTTTCTTTACATTAAAAGCGAAAACGATACAAATAAAATTATAACATTATTTTCAACAATAAATATCAATTAAAACATGGAATCTAAATTTCTAAATTTTTTAAAATATAATCAGTTAACTAATTAATAAACGTGTCTTTGAACAAATAAATAATCTAATAAACTAGGAGGAAAAAAACTTAGTGTTTTTATTTCTTCAATTCACTTGGCAGTCCGCATCACTATCTCGCCACAGTTCCAATCGAGCCGAACTAACCTGTAATTTTTTGTAATAATGATTATTTAAAAATAAAGATACGTACAGTTTTCATTCACAATTATATAAGTTTAAAAATAAAGATACGTACAGTTTTCATTCACAATTATATAAGAATAAAAAAATATTTCATACCACTATTTTCTTATGGAGTATATTGGTGACCAAGCGATACACCCATCTTAGGTCATCTTAAATTCTCGAAGGATTTCATATCTCTTAATAAAGAACCCGAAGGTCCACTGGCAATTCATGCAAAAATTATTAAATATAAAAGTATAAGGAAACAAATAACTTGTACCTTGATTTTGAAAGGTTGAATAAAATGTAAAAGTCCTTCAATTATTTTTCTATACTTTTTCCTCTCCGGCTCTCTCTCTCTCTCTTTCTCTTATTTTTTGTGGTGAAATAATGAGAATTCCAATAGTATTTATAGTTGAAATATTCAATTGAGTTTGTGTGCAACTAGAATTGAAAAACGTTATAATATAAAGAACTTGGATAAGAATTGATTTCAAATAATAGAATTATGATTACTATTAAACTTTATCAAATTAAGATTACAATTAAACTTTATACAAATAACAAAAAGATTATCATTATCAAAATCAACATTTATCATCTCACATGTGGCTACTATAAAAATTTAAATCATAAACCAAGTTTAATTAATTACTATTCATATAATTAGATTTTTCATTTTAAAATAGGACATGTGGCAAGCATGGACTTGGTTTAAAAAAAATGACGTTTGAATTGTATTACACTATTATTTTCATATCAAATAAAATCACGTGTGGTAGGAATTAAAAGAGGGAAATAATTTTACTAAATTAATATTGCAAGCACCCACCAACTCTATTAACCTATTATTCTTTTAAACGAACTTAACTTGTTGTATTCTAATCCAAAATATTTTTTTCTTGTTGAAAACTTCTAATTAATCACGAGCTACAAAAGAGTCCAATATCGATACACTTATTTTTCCTCTATTAAAATCTAATTATTTGGCCAAATAAAAAGAATTTGAAATATACTTTACTTTAATCCTCCAAATTTTTAATATATATAGCATATAGAACAAATTTTATTCTATAAAATTTTCAAAACGTTATAATCTCCTCTTCTTAAAAGAATTTCGTTCTCAAAATTACTTTAGTTAGTTGAAACGTTCTAGATACTTGACCATTAACATAATTACAATATATCATAACATAAACTAAGAAAACTCATAATCATGATAAAAAAAAATAATGTTTCATTTCATACGTTGGATCAATTGGAGAGTGGCCAAATAATGAGCGTGGCGTGCCAAGAATTTTTTTCGTATCATTACATGTTTTAAAACGTTGCAAAATGATAATTTAACTCATAAATCTCATAAAAATATTTTATTTATTATACGTATCATCTTCGTCTTCTTTTATACATCACTCGAAAATTAGAGCTAAACACGTAAATATTTATGTCTAAAACATGGACAATAATATAATAACAATTTAAACTTAAACTATCATTAATTCAAAATCTATCAAAAATATTATTATTTAAAATCAATTTATTTAAATCAATTTAAAACAAACATTTAACCTCAAATTTTTTTTAAAAAAAAATCATTTTGTAACAGTATGTCACTGTTCACATGAATAGTGCCGGACTTTTCACTTGAACATTTTTTTAATCTACAGGAAAGTAGACATTTGCTCTGATACCAACTTTAACACCCCAAAATTTTATAAACTTTGGAGTGTTAACAAAAAAAAATTAATTTTCTTTATGTTAAAATCGAAAACGATACAAATAAAAATATAACATTATTTTCAGCAATAAATATCAACTAAAACATAGAATATGAATTTCTTAAAAAAAAAATTAAATATAATCAGTTAACTAATTAATAAACGTGTTTTTGAACAAATAGACAATCCAATAAACTAGGAGAAAAAAACTTAGTGTTTTTATTTCTTCAATTCCTCTGACAGTTTGCATCATCATCCCAACACAGTTCCAATCGATTCGAACTAACGTGTAAAATTTTGTAAGAGTGAGTATTTAAAAATACTAGTAAGATACGTGTAGTTTTCATACATAATTATATCATAATAAGATAAACATTTCATACCACTCTTCTCTTATGGAGTACATCGGTGACCAAGCGACACACCTATCTTAGGTCATCTTAAATTTCCGAAGGATTTCATATCTTCTAATAAAGAACCCGAATGTCTACTGTCAATTCATGCATAAATTATTGAATATGAAAGTATAAGGAAACAAATCACTTCTACAAAATTATTTTACCTTGATTTTGAAAGGTTGAATAAAATCTTGCACATAAAAGTTCTTCTATTATTTTTCTATACTTTTTCCTTTCTCTAATATGGCTCTCTTTATTTTCTGTGGTAAAATAATGGGAATTCCTAGAGTATTTATAGCTAAAATTCTCAATTGAGTTTGTTTGCAACTAGAATTGAAAAACGGTATAATATGAGGAATTTGGATAAGAATTGATTTCAAATAATAGAATTATGAGTACTATTAAACTTTATAAATTAATATTACAATTAAATGCTATCCAAATCACAAAAAGATTATCATTATCAAATCAACATTTCTCATCTCACACGTTGCTACCATAAATAAATAAATCATAAACCAAGTTTAATTTATTACCAATCATATAATTAAATCTTTCATTTTACAATAGGCACGTGACCAACATCAATTTGGTTTAAAAAAAATAACTTTCGAATTGTACTATACTATTGTTTTCATATCAAATAAAAATCACGTATGGTAGGAATTAAAAAAGGGCAAGAATTTTACTCAATTAACATTGCAAGAACCCACCAACTTTATTAACCTATTATTCTTTTAATTGGACTTAACTTGATGTAGTCTAATCCAAAATAACTTTTTCTCGTGTTGAAAACTAATAATTAATTACGAGCTACAAAAAGAGTTCAATATCAATACACTAATTTATCCTCTATCAAAATATAATTATTTGGTCAAAATAAATAAATAAAAATTTAAAATATACTTTACTTTAATCCTTCAACTTTTCAATAAATCAATATATAGCATATAGAACAAATAAATTTTATTATATAAGTTTTCGGTACGTTACAACTGCTACCTTCTAGTAAGGCATGCTGAAACTATACTGTCTCGCGATGATAAGTTCGATGATGAGCTACGAGAGCTCAAGGGTCCTTTCTTTGCTCTTCATGGATTTGTTTCATCTTCTCTTCCACTGATGGTGGTTATTCAAAGATGGGTCTTCTAAGTAGACTTTTCTCTTCAAAGTTTATCCTTTTTCAAGAAAAAAATTGAAACACTGAAGAATCAAGTACACTTAGAACTTCTTTTTGAAACTTGTTCTCTTTCTTTATTCAAGAAAAAAACATTTTCAAAGTGATAGAGAACACACTTTTCGATAAGCTTTTTCTCATGTGGTTTGTTCGTGGTTAATACTATGGTTTCCCACAGCTAGTGTCAATATTCATACTTCGATTTCTTCACGGGTGACACAGCAAACCGATTTCGACTCCACTCACGTTCATACGTATGTGTCATGTACACTTGGACAAACCATTAGAAGTACGTGACCTTTTCTAGAGGTGGGGAAGGTGAGTGTGAACACTCTGATGGTCAAGTTAATCAACTTGTATAAGCACATTTGGTGGTTAATAGATGGAAGACATGAACGACAATAATGCACAGCATCAGGGGTTGATGAAATAGCAATGAGAGAGCAATATTATTATTGGGAGTGTATAATTGCATTACCTTCAAATGACACTAAATGTGAGCTTTTATAGTAGAAGATGTGGAATAGATACCGTTGGGATGAGAAGACTCATGGCCTCATCCTGACGATCGAGACATCTTTTACTAGGTATGACTCCATCAATCCTAGGTTTAGGGACAGTCAATGTCTGAAAATTTGCCACCCTAAAGTTTGGGCATGACCTCTACAAAGTAGACTGACATGTTGATTTTGAGGCATTTACCATATAGACGTCATATCAATCAATCACAGGATGATCTCTTGAAATAGATGAAGCAAGAGATTCCTTCTCACATAAAGAGGGTCATCGCCTCGGATTTACTCTATAGCAGGTTTATAGCACCTTGCCTAGGTCATGGATGGTTGACCCCTACATGGCACCTTGGATGAAGTGATGCATCACTTTGACTACCATAGTTTATGGCCTCGATTAGGCTAGGTAAGATAGTGACACGGAGTGTGGACCTAATTAGACTTGCTGTTAGCTACCACATGCCGATAGTTGAAGCCTCATCCGATAAAGCTTAACGAAATACATTTTTAATGTGGATGATATGTTTATACAGAGTTTCAAAATGACCCGATTTTAAGGGCATTTCTGTAAGTTGCCCTATATATAATTAATAGTGCATTTTTTACATTTATTTGGGATATATTACTAAACCATTATTTAATCCCCATTATTTTCAAAATACATTTTTCCCTCTCTTCTTTTCAACAACATATTTTTCAATAAAATAATATCACATGCAAATTAAAAAAATCTCTTATTTTTTTAACCACTCATTCTCCATCAATCACTATTCCAAGATACATTCTTAGAATAAAATGGGGCTCAAATAGACACTAAACTTTTACGTTGTCAAAGTATTGAATTCTACTTAAGTTGGGTTAAGTTTCATTTGTTGCAGTGTTGGACCTATTTTTAAGCAATTGGAGAAGAAAGAAAGATCACTGGGCCATTGGATAGAAGCTTAGGGATCAAATTCCACACTTAGCAAATTGAAGAACTTGAATTAAATTAAAGAAGACATGGGTTGCACAAATAAATTGACTCAAGGGAGGCCTTGGTGAGAAACATTATATGAAATGGGCCTAAAAACCAATTGGAAAAGGGATAGGTCCAATTGCAAGGAGATTCCTTTTTTGACTCCCAATTGGACAGCAAGTGCGGTTGATTGGTATTGAAGAGGGGGATTATGTACAGGCTAAGCAAGATGGTAGAAAACAAAGGGAAATTACGCCGCGACGCCCAGCCGTAAAAGAAGAAATAAAACTGCTGGTGCTGCAACAACAGGGTTCCCATCGTGGCACTACGGTGCTAGCTTTGAGCGTCGCACCACCACCACATTAAAGTTAACAAAAATTAGATTTTTTGGAGAGTTTTCAGCCCAGTCCATCCTCAACTCGTCTGGAAACTTTAAAATACTATAAATATAACTCTAAAGACCACATTTGAAGGAGGAACTCTTTAGGTCAAGAACTATAATCCTAGGAGGTAAAGAGCAAGAAATCATGGAAAAATGAAAAACAGTATCACAAAGGAGATTGAAGATATACCAAAACTAGGTTTTCTATTCTCTTATCTATATTGTTTTATTTGAATTTCATTATTTCTATGGCTTGTGTTATGAACTAAAATTCTTCTAGGGCTTGATTAGCCAAAACTCGAGGATATGATTTGATGTTATTGTAGTTATTTTTATGAAATTTCCCTTCTGCTTATTTGTGTTATTGATTTAATATTTTCAATTAAGTGATCACTAATTGAATGATTAGATGCTAATCAATTCTGGTACTCGAGAGAGGGGAATTTAGGCGCAATCATAACAGTAACACAACTTAGATTTTATGGGTTTCAAGAGAAAGTGTAGAATTTATGAAGCTTTTTCCATCTAAGAATCACGATCTTGATAAATCTTGATTTTAATTCGGAATAGAGATATTGAAATTTATTTTTAGGATTAATTTTTACCCGACACTCGAGAGAGGGGGTAGAATTACATTAATTATAAACATGAAAAATTGATTAGAGGTAACTTGGTTCTTGAAAATCATATTTGATGGTCAGGTGAAATCATACCCTACGATCTTCTATATTGATTAATTCATACGACTTGCTTTTATTTATTGAATTCATTACAACCGTCCCTAATTTAGTTAAAATGATTGATTTTAAATTGTGTTCATCTAGATATAATAAGAGCTACACAATTATAGTACTTGGTATAGATTAAATATCAATCTTAGTGGGTTCGACATCCTAACTCCATTACTATATTACAAAACTTGACACCGTGCACTTGCGGTGTAATTACGTTATAGAAATCGCTTGACGAGTTTTTGGAGTTGTCGCCAGGAATTGTTTTATTTGATTTTTACTAATGTTATTACTAGGTAGCTTTTGTTTGAATTTAGATTTTTTTTTTCTTTTAAATAGTTTGCTTGTTCTTTGTTTAAGGTTTATGTGAAGATCGAGAAGGGTAGGACTACTACCAATTGATCCTGATCTAGAAAGAACTTAAGATTTTTAAGGGGTATTAGAAGAAACAAACTCAAAGCAATGGCAGAACAAGTAGCAAATCAAAACAATCAACATCGTGCTATAGACTATGTTAGGCCGTTGTTAATGACAACCACTCCAATATTGCATGCCAAACTTGGCTACAAATAACTTTGAACTGAAGCCATGATTGATACAAATGGTACAATAAAATCTACTATACCATGGAGATGAATGGCATTACCATGAAGATGCCATGGTCTTTTTTCTTGATAGAGTCTATTTTCTTGAAATATGTGATATCATGAAGATGAATGGCGTTACAAAAGACGCTATTAGACTCTGTCTATTTTCCTTCTCATTAAAAGATAAAGATAAAGCATGGTTCCAATCATTGCCATATGGATCCATCACAACTTGGGAGGGGTTAGCTAAAAAATCCTTCACCAATTTTTCCCCCTTCCAAGGTAGCTCAATTGTTGAGTGAAATTGGCCAGTTCAGACAAGGAGCCTTCGAACCATTCTATGAGAATTGAGAGAGATTCAAAGATCTATTTAGAAGATGCCCTCAGCATGGTTATCAGGACTGGATACAAATGAAAATATTCTACAACATGTTGAATAGTCAGACAAGGATACTCGTGGATGCTGCAACAGTAGGTACTTTGATGTCCAAAACTACAGATGTTGCTTACTCATTGCTAGATAAAATAGCCACCAATAGTTATCAATGGCCAAGTGATTGTTCAAATGTAAAGAAGGCTACTGATCTTTATCAGGTGGATCCCATTACAGCCCTTGTAGCTTAGATGTCATTACTAACAACCCAAATAGTTGTATTAACTTCATAGAGAACTCAGAAGAAATCAGATTTTAGCATGGCTACTTCCATTTCATACCATGAGTTTGAGTACTAGTTAAAGAAGGAGCAAGTCCAGTATGTGAATGGCAGAAACTTCAATTAGAGATAAAACTACTTAGCAAACTAGTACCATCCAGAACTGCGAAACCATGAGAACCTCTCTTATGGGAACAATGCAAATGCGCTGCAGCCTCCACTTGGATACAATACTCAGCCATCTAAAGGGAAGCCATCACTGGAGGATATACTGGGAACCTGCATTTCAAAGACCACTCTCTTATGGTAACAATGCGAACTGTTGCAACCACTACTTGGGTTTAATAATCAAGCTTCTGAAGGAAAACCATTATCGGAGGACATCTTGGGGACCTTTATTTTAGAGACAAGGGCGAGACCCACATGGGAGCCATAATAAAGAATTTAGAAGTACATATTGGTCAACTCTCAAGTACAATAACCTTCCAACAAAAAGGTAAATTTCCTAGTGACACAGAGGTCAATCCAAGGGAGCAATGCAATGCCATCACATTGAAGAGTGGAAAAGTAGTTGACGAGAGCAAGCCTATAGAGGCTTTGATTCCTACACCTATTTCAGATCATGTTAAAGATAAACTAGTTGAAGAAAATATGGTAAACGCAGAGGTAACAAAGAAGACTTATAAGCCTAACTCAATTTCATTCCCAGATAATCCACTGATCTTGAAGTTACAATTGACATATCCACAGAGATTCCTGAAGAAGAAATTTGATGAGCAGTTTGAAAAATTCTTGGAAGTCTTCAAGAAGGTCCACATTAACATTCCTTTCACAGATGATTTGGCACAAATGTCGAATTATGCAAAGTTCCTAAAGAAAGTGATGTTAAATAAAAGAAGGTTAGTTGAATTTGAGACAGTCAAGTTGATAGAAGAATGTAGTGTCATTCTCTAGAAGAAGCTCCCTCAAAAACTAAAAGATCTGGGTAGCTTTATTATTCCATACATAATTGACACTTATACATTTAATAAGGCATTTTATAATCTATGGCCAGCATCAACCTCATGCCCCTTTCCTTATTAAAAAAATTGGGAATTGGAAAAGTAAAGCTGACTACCATCACTTTGCAACTAGCTAATAGATCCATCACATACCCAAGAGGTATTAATGGAGATGTATTAGTGAAGGTAGACAAGTTCACATTTTCAATGGATTTTGTGGTGTTAGATATGAAAGAAGATCAAGAATTACCATTGATACTTGGTCGGCCTTTCTTGGCAACTGGAAGAGTGTTGATTGATGTACAAGGAGGAACATTGGCATTGCAGGTTAATGAAAAACAAGTAATATCCAACATCTATCAAGCAAAGAAAGCCTCAGAAAAAGTCAACACTTGCCACATGGTCCAATCAATTAATGCAATGGAAAGGACCAAAGAAATGGTGGATTTCATCCTAGCTTAAGAAGCCAATCTACCTTACAAAAAGAAGAACTACATTAAAAAACCTTTGAAACCTCTCAACATTATCAAGTCAAAAGAGGTTTAGAAGACTATACCGAAGTTGAAGCCACATCTTAATCTAGTGGCCATACTATATTGAAGAGATGTTTAAAGCCGAGGAACAAGTTTGGAAATATGATAGAAATGCCACCTGACGATTGGTTATGTCAAGTTAATGACATTAAAGAATCGTTTCTTGGGAGGCAACTCAAGCTTTCTATCTCTATACCTCTTAGTTTTTGACATTAGTATCAAATTTTAGTTAGTCATGAGTTTGTTTTTTGTCTTTCTTATTCTGTAGGAAATTTCGAGTTTGGTGGGGAAGATAGAAGAATAATCCATCAAAAAAATTGCATGCTTGTGTGAGTTGGATAGAATTGTTGGCAATGATGCATATATTTGGAGATATGAATTAATTGTGAATTATGACTTGATTATATGCTTGAACTGAAGTTTAATATACCTTTTCAAAACTTGACATAAATGCACGTGAGTGGAGTATAACATTGGACAGGAATATGTTGATTCATAAATGTTATATGTTGAATTTACTACCCTATAAGCTGTATCCAAACAACCACTAAACTAAAATTTGCATCCTTTAATCGACTTTAGAATAGTTTGGATGGTTGAACTGTTGTAGAGAGACATGGATGTAGATGTGGATTCTGTGTATGCTAAAATTTGTGTGGACTATCTGAGACCTATAGGATGAGAATTAGGGGAAAACCTTAAATTAGAGATCGATTCTCGAGAATGAGTGTTTAATAAGGGGCATTGCACTAATCATTGCATGAAAGGGACAACGTTGCCTTGTTGTGAATCTTCCCTGAAAAATTTCAATAAGGACAAATATAATAAACTCATGTTAAAATGTCTCTTCGTAGCCTTTATGACTCGAATAAGTTGTTGGAATACGGAAGCGAAATTATCCAGAAATTAAATTTTTTCTTGAATTCAATAATCATGATCGTCTAGTCATTTACATGTATGTTATAACAAGAATTAAGGATTTGAATTTTTATCTAAATTCAATGACCAATTCCAGAACTTGATCTGAATCACGAACTTTCAGCTTTTGGATCACGAGCTTCCAACTTCTAATTGCAAGAACTTGATTCTTCAAGCTTCCAAGTCGTCTATGGTATTCTCCAAAGTCAAGACTACACTGGTGGGTGGACATCTTCTTTTAATTAAATCAAGAAACTAATTTTTGGATTGGACAATAAGAAAATTTGTTTTTTTTCTCATTTTTCCCTCTCTCCAAATTTGAATACTATGGAATTATGTATTATGATTCTTATAAAATTTTTATGTACATCTAATCTCAATTTATAAAGATAAAAGGATGTTCCAATCCATGTAGAAAATAATTCCAATATCAAATAGGAGTTTTAATTAAAATCCAAGTAGGAGCTTTATTTAAAGCTTAAATCCAATTAGTTTACATTTAATTATAGTGTAGTCATAGAACTTCAATTACAATTACAATTAAGTATACAACTTTTATAGGAATTACAAGTAAGTACAAAACTTTAGTGTAATTACAATTAAGTCCAAAACTATTATAATTACCGTAATTAAATTCATTACTTTATAGAGTTATCACAGAACCTAATCGAACATATATTTTCCAAGTGCCAATAATTAGATGCTGTCTAGTCGACTCTAGAACACATAATCTAATTATTAGTCATTGTTTTTTCCACTAAAGGCCAAAAACTGAACTCTCAGAATATATAAGATCACATAAGCCAATAAATATGTAATACTTTCTTCCGACCTGCCATAAATGTATTTTATCCCCATCTGAGATTCGATAATTAGGTACATAAAAGACCGTGTTATCCCTCTAATTATTCTCACTAACTTAAAATACCATTTTCTTCAATGGCCCTGTAAACAAATCACATATGTCGAAATTTAGCCATCGCTAAACACCGAGATTAGATTTTAACCATTCAACAGAAAATATTTAAGCAGTCACTCTACCCATTTTTAGGGCGACAGTTCCTGACACAAATTCATGTTCTCTACTTCGCTCATTCTCAAGTTCCCAACTCATCAAGATACCTGACCAATCAAATTGATATCACCCATTGATGAATCAAATAATTATTAAAATCACGAAAAGATATAGAGATTTAGATGAAATACACAATAGTCAAATGGAATTTAATTCTCTGCATGGTCATGCTATAGAATTAAACTTGACATGTGGTCCGTTCAATACACTCTAAGTGTACTAGTATCACCTTTATCTATTTATGTGATAAGGACAAATCACAAACCCGAATAATGAATCGGACAACACTGCAACCTTCCGTTACAAGGTTCCAACCCTTATACATAGGTAGTGAACAAATTTATTTATGATTAAAATATAAATTGTGTCACACTATAATTCTCAACGCAAGTACCCAACTTATATTATCACAAGTGATCATATGCACTTTAATTCGAATGCTCAATAATTAAATAAATACAATAAATGAAATAAAAATAATTTCATTTAATATAAGAATATTGTCATTTTTCCATCAACAAAATTATACTATATGGGTACACAACCCGACAAATCTCCCACTTGCCCTAGAGTATATTTGTCGTGTCTTTTAATCCCATGCCTAGTAGATGTCCATCGAAAACTTTAGTATAGGCTTTTGGTTAATAGATCCGTGAGGTTATCTCTAGTAGCAATTTTACTAGTAATCACATCTCCTCTACCAACTCTCTCTCTTAAGAGATGATATTTCTGTTTAGTATGTTTATCCCTCTGATGACTCCTTGGTTCTTTATCACTTTCCACTGCCCCATTGTTATCACGATACAATGTTAAGGGTTGTCCAGATGTAGGCACCACCTCGATGTCTGTTAGGAGTTTTTTAAGCCACATCGCTTCTTTAGCAGCTCTACAAATTGCCACATATTCAACCTCGATGGTGGAATTAGCAATACATGATTGTTTGATACTTATCCAAATAATGGCCCTACCACCAAGTGTAAACAGTGACCCTGATGTAGACTTACGTGAGTCCTTATCAGCCTGGAAGTTTGAATCTGTATAACCCACTGGAACAAGATCTGGTGATGAGTAAACTAGCATATAATACCTTGTCCTTCGAAGGTACTTAAGGATATGCGTTACAACCACCCAATGTTATAGTCCAGGATTAGATTGAGATCGACTCACCATACCAACATCATAACAAATGTCAGGTCTAGTGCACAACATAGCATACATGAGACTACCTACTGTCAATGCATAAGATATCTTACTCATGCGCTCCATCTCTTCAGGAGTCTTAGAACTTGCACGGCAAATCTGACAAGTATTTTGTCAATATATAAAGCTTGAGATAAAGCCATCTGCCTGTTCTTTTGATATCTTAAAATCTGAATGCCTAGAACATAGCTAGCTTCACATAAATATTTCATATGAAACTTTTGGGCCAACCACGCTTTCGTAGATAATAACGCTCCTACATTGTTTCCAATGAGTAGGATATAACATTGTTTAGGATTCCTGACACCAAAGATTGTTTGTCACGAGGTTGCATTTCAGGAATTGATGAGATGGAATTGCTCCCACTTATTTCTTTCAACACGACCTTACTCTTGGACTGACGTTCATTAATATACTTATCGTCTATGAAGGTTGTATTTGTGCTAACAAAGACCTTTCTATCTAGAGGACTATAGAAATAATATCACCTGGTACCTTTAGGATATCCCATAAACATGCATATCTCTGAACTAGACTCCAACTTTTCTGCCTTTCCTTTGAGCACATGAGCCAGACATCCCCAAATTCGAATGTGACATAAACTGAACTAGCGCCCATTCCACAATTCCAGGGGAGTTTTGGGAACAGACTTAGAAGGAACCAAGTTAAGAACATATACTGTTGTTTCCAGTATATATCTCCAAAATGAGATAGGTAGAGTTGCAAAACTCATCATTGACCTAACCATGTCTAACAATGTCCTATTTCTTCTTTTTGAAATGTCATTCTGTTGGGGTGTACTTGGTGCACTCAGTTGAGAAACAACACCATTTTTTGTCAAGTAATCCCTGAATTCTCCCGAGAGATATTTGCCACCTAGATCTGATAGAGGTGTCTTATACTCTTACCCAAATGTTTCTCGACCTCAGTTCGATACTCTTTGAATTTTTCAAAAACATTTGACTTTTGAGCCATTAGGTGATGTATTCAAATCTAGAGTAATCATTTGTAAAAGTGATAAAATACTCATAACCCCCTCTCGCGGTGTATTCATGGGTCCACACACATCAGAATGAACTAGTTCTAATACTTATTTGGCTCTATGTCCTTTTGTTAGAAATAATCTCTTGGTCATTTTACCTTCCAAACAAGAATCACAAACTAGCAATTGTTCGATCTTAAGCGTGTTAAGTGGACCATCTCCAGCCAATCTTTGTATCCTATTAAGGTTAATATGTCCAAGTCTAAGATACTAAAGATATGTATCACTAGTATGGTTAGACATTTGTTTACGGCTTGCAGAAGTAACATTTATTTCATTTGTGACACAATTTAAAATATAAAGACCATTAGTCAAACATCCAGCACAAATATGAGCTTTATTCTTTAAAATATAAAACGCATTGTGAACAGAGTTTACACAATAACCTTGTCCTATTAAACAAGAAATTGAAATCAAATTCCGCTTCATTCACGGGGACATAATAACAATCTCTAAGAATTAAATACCTACCACTACTTAAATAAAAGTAAACTACTCATACTGCTCTTACTAAAACTATATCTCATTTGGCGACGGTAATTTTACACTAGCCCTCACTGAGTCTTTTGTTCTCCTGAAGTACCTACATAGACATATATATATGATTAGGAGCTCCAGAGTCTACAACCTAGGAATTTGTAGAATCAACCACCAAACATGACTTAGAAATAAAAACTTACTAGCATCCTTGCTTTTTAGCTAGTTCATCAGGGCAATCTTTCTTCCAGTATCCTTTGTGACAACAATGGAAGCACTTACCTTTTGGCGTTCTATCTGATTTGAGCTTTTTGTTGCTGCCTACTTCATGTTAGACCTCTTCCTCTTCTTTCCAACTCTGCCTTTTGGCTTGGAACTAGAGGAGCTAGCAATTACTGCATGAGCATGGCCACTCTTATCTTTAAGACCACTTTCCATACTTTGCAACTCATTAATCAACTCAGCTAATGGCATATCCATCTTGTGCAAGTGATAGTCCACTATAAACTGTGAAAACATATCAGATAAAGAATTCAATACCATATCAACTTCATTTTCTTGATCAATAGTTGCACCCAGATTCTCCGCCACATTGAAGTGTACAATCATAGTCAATATATGATCCTTCACAGGGGTTTCAAATTTCATGCGGATGTTCTGAAAGGTACGAATGGCCTCAAAATGAGCCCTCATACTTTGATGTCCAAACATGCCCTTTGGGCTTTCTAGTATATTAGAAGAGGTCTCCTGACTTTCAAGCTTTTGTTGTAACACGTTTAACATTGATGTCAAAATGTAGCAACGAGCCATCTTGTCAGCTGCGATCCACTTATCATACGTAACCCTCTTGACAGTGCATGTTGTTTTAATAGGTTCTTCATGACATTCCTCCTCGAGCATAAAATTAAGTTTTTCGACAATAAGGACAAACATCAAATTAGTTTCAAATCCGCATAATTATCCCCAAAAAGTTTGTTTTGTTTTAGAATAACAGAAAATGCACTGAGAGACAATTTTCTGAAAAAATAACCATTTAGTGCATATCAAAATTGAGTAGCGAATAATAATTTAGCATATGATGCATGAATATATATGTAGATCCATCTAACTACAATAATGCAACGATAACTTGATCCTTGTGATCCAACATGCCTCTCTATAGGAAAGGTCTCTATGTCCACTGATCAAGCTAGACACTCCTACTAGATAAATTATATCTGACAACAAATGTCTATATTAAGCCTAGTATCGTTTCATTTGGTCACCAAAATTATAAACGAGAGCCTCTATAGGAGGTGACGATCTTATCATAAATAAATCTAATTAAGTAACTCGAACAACGCGACCCTCTTATAGGGAGTCCATTACAGTACCAACATGAGGCAAACGTGTTACTTTGCTTATGGATTGACCAAAGGAGACCATGGATTTTTATTTAAATAAACATCCTCTCTCACTCAATATTTTTAAGTAATTGATTTTTTATTACCAATGACATGCATTCTATTCATAGTATCATGAGCGATATCATAAATAAATCTATATGTCATGATATATAGAACCATAATATTTCAAAAAATAATTTAAAGCATATATGAGCAATAAATTAACAATTGGTCCTTAAATGACTCAAGAATCAAATTAAAAATTAATTGGACCTAAACCCAATATTTAATCTAAATCTTTAGCCCAAAAATCTCCAAGGACCCAACAGTAGCAATCCAAACAGCAATTGGACTCCTCCACCGTACCTGTAAAAAAAAAATTTCTTATTCTCGACTTATTCAGACCCGATCTGATTTGCAAATACGAACCCGAATTAAAAGTCAACCTGAATTCAATTGCTGCTATGTAGGCAAAATTCTACCACACAGGCAGTCTGGCTACACAAGCAGAGTTTTGCCACGCAGGCATAATATGTCTGCCACATAGGCAGAGTCTTGCCACACATACAATTTGCTTGCATAGGTAGAGTTCTGTCATGCAAGCAGAACATGTCTGCCACACATGCAGAATTTTGCCACGCAGGCAGAATTTTTTTTCCTGTAATTTCTTGATCTTCTTTGTTATGTCCTCTAGGTTTTCAATGTTCAATCAAATTTCAAGATTCAACAATAACAAGAATTACATAATTCCTATGTCCCATAGGCTCACAATTTTGAATTTAATTGAAAAGAAGATTAAATCAAGATGGAAGTTCGTAATCCACATATCTTGTTATATACTCGAAATAACGAATTACATCAAGAACTGGCCACAAATAATTGGATCACGATTTAAAATAATCAATCATTCAATCATCACGTAATAAAATATTCCTAGACATCGTTCGACTAGATACATACAATCATGATTTAGAAATAACAAACATGTGAACGATCTAGATCGCTCTGATACCAGTTGGTAGAATGCAGAAGCGGAATTATCTAGAAATTAAATTTTTTCTTAAATTTAATAAACAAGATTGTCTAGTCATTCACGTGTATGTTATACCAATAATTAGGGATTCAAATTTTTACCTGAATTCGATGATCAATTCTAGAACTAAATCTGAATCATGAGCTTCCAGCTTCTAATTGAAAGAACTTGATGCTTCAAACCTCTAAGTCTTCTATGGTATTCTCCAAAGTCAAGAATATACCGGTGGGTGGGCACTTTCTTTTAATTAAATCAAGAAACTAATTCTTGGATTGAACAATAAGAAAATATGATCTCTCTTTCTCTCTCTCTCTCTCTCTCTCTCTCCTTCTCCAAACTTGAACACTATGAAATTATGTATTATGATTCTTATATATTTTTTTATGTCCATCTCATCTCTATTAATAGAGATGAAAGGATTTTCTAATTCATATAGAATAATAATTCCAATATCGAATATGAGTCTTAATTAAAATCCAACTTAAAATTCAATATCAAATAGGAGTCTTAACCTAACTTATATTATCACAAGTGATTATATGTACTTTAATTTGCATGATCAATAATTATAAAAATACAATAAATGAAATAAAAACAATTTTATTTAATATAAGAGTATTGTTATTTTCACATCAGTAAAACTATACTATATGGGCACACAACCCAACATAATTAAGTCTGCAAGGGTTTGAAACCTGATGTCCTAAAGTTATCTCACTTGGGAGTCATCAACCTAAAGTTCGCTACAGGGGTTGTTGACATATGGTGGATTTCATCCGCAATGTTTTGATTATAACAAACAAG
>CAIGRR010018394.1:0-20244 GCA_903798365.1 Fraxinus sp. 1973-6204
GAACCTTAATTGCTGGCTGAAAATGATTAAGATCAAGTTGTTGAGTGATGGCGAACCCAACTCCTTATAGAACCTTCAATAACTCTCACCTAAGATTGTTACAACCTCCTTTTCACCCAAAAGAAAGTTACAAGTGACAGTCATGTGGGAGATAGGAGTATATGTTAATGAATATTGTTTTCTTCAAGCTTGTGCTCCTCCAGTTGGTTCCCTTATCCAAGAAGTTAAATAAGAGTTTTCTGATAACCAAGATCAGATATCACTCATGAATTGGCAAGCACATGCACATTATATATTGACTCGTCTTCAATGAATTAATTATTTTCTTTGTTTACCTTTGAAAACTACCAATAATTTGAACACACAATAAGATGATAGGTAGTTTTGCCTTTTTATATGTTTTGGAGTATCAAATAAGCAGTGCTGATTTATCTTCCCATCCTCTCTAGTAAATGGTAACATAACATTTTTGCTATGCCTTTTTTAAACTATGAAATCTGCGGTTGTCTAAAAAAGAATTATTATTCTCTTATGCTGTCGTGCCATCTTTTCTGCTGTAATAATTATGTTTAGTCTTACAACAATGTCATCACATTCTGTGTTTAAGAAGCCGAGTGAACACTCTGTTTAACGAAGAAATATCATTTTATACTCTTGCAGCCTCATTGGCTATAATTCTTCTCCTAGGTGGCCAAAAGATGATATCCTCTAGAATTACAGTTCAATTCATCATCCTAAAGCATCATGCATCATTTCATAAGCATTTACTTTGGAGCTCCAAAGTAATTATGCTAATTCTAGATATTTATAATTTTTTTATGTTCTATTATTATACCCCTGTTTGATAAAAAATAAAATCTCAACAATTAATTTTAACCACATATTTCATAGGACCCACAATTTTTATCAAAATATGCTAAAAATCTGATTTTAATATCCACCAAACATGGGCTATATGTACATTCAAAATCATGCCTGAAATCAGGTTACGTATAAACAGTTGCATAAGTTGTTCTGAAGACTTGCATTTTAACTTTTCTATGACTTGCTGATCACGTCTAAAAATTTTACTCTATTGTATTATGCTGGATAATAAATGACACATTGCATTCCAGATCTCCTTTGTACTGTCTGAGTCTATGTTTTCTGTCACAGTTTTGCATACTGGAACAAGTACCTTTTCCTTCTAATAGAGATTTTTCTGCATTCTTCTTTTAAATATTTGTCACTCTGTTTTGATGGTAAGTACCTTTATTAGCCGAGCATAGAGAGCATGTTTTTTCAATTTATAAGTAGGTCAACTTATAACTAACAGGTATATCTTTTGACATAAATACACGAAAAATGTTACTTTTCCCTTATTTACTTACTAAACATGATTATCTATTTTGTCATCAAAGGGTGATATTTTACTATTGTCAGAACATCAGGAACATTTTGAATACACTTGACCATAAGATAGTGCAACTTAATAATTGGAAAATCCCCTTCCATTATCCTAACCCAAGTTTAAATTATTAAAAAATGGAAAAAATAATTTGAAATATTGAATAATGGAAAAAATGTTATTGAAATAATGGTGAACTTGAAATATAAATCATTTCAAAATAATAAATTATTAAATTAATTGAAAATGAGAAAATGTGAAATGAAAAGTCCTTATTAGCTATTTAACATTGTGTGTCTGCTTACAAGTACTATTTTACTAAAAGTGCAACTGCTTACAAGGACTCACAGATACACCCCCTTGTTCGAAAAAGTGGTATTACTTATATGCAATAATTTTTAATCCAGACCAAGCAACGTAAAGCATTATTTTCAGATTGTATCATCTTAATTAAAATTGTATTATTTATTTCTTTCTTAGAACATATATTCAGCTTAAGAAATATATTGGAAATCCCACCTTCAACCAATATGGCTAACGTCTGTTATATCAAATTTATGCTTGCTATTGTCAGAAATTTCATCTCAAGTACAAGCTTATCTGTTATAAAGCTTATTATGAGTTCGATAAAATTGTCCTCTTAATGGCCAGTTGCTAGTTTCGTGGTTTTACAACTTGCCTAAACATATGCCTTTAGTTAAGCACTACATATAAATGAAAAATGTAATATTAATAAATTCTAAACTAAGCTGATTGACCTCAAAATAATATTTTTTTCCTGGCTTATGTTTATTTATATTATCTAACTGCATGTAATTCTTTGATTATTTTGTCTTATATTGTAGTATTAAGAATTTCATCTAGTGGAATGGAATCCCTAACAAAGCGCACTGAGATATTAGATTATAAATCCATACTCTTTGTGATACATTTTGTTGCCAATTTCGGTTTTGATTAGAACTCAGGAATTTGATATAATTGAAATCTTACTTAAAAATTAGTAAATCATTACTTTCATGTTTTACTGATGGTGATTTTTCTGTTTATATTCTATCGAGTCAGTTCAGGTCAGGAGGCTTTTCATCCACAGTTCATAATTATGATATATCAAATAGATATAGTTACTCTCTATATAATTATTTTTAAAATGCATTGAATCTTTTTTTTTTTTTTTTCTCTGGGTGTGGTAGATGGAGGAAAGGGTGAATGGAACGTGAAAGCCTTATGCTTGTTGTAGTTGAATTTTGATGTTATTTGTGTTTATCTTGGAGTAAGATGTGTTTGATGAATATAAGATGAGGTTCATTGACGTCAGTTTGATTCTGAAAACAAAATAATCAGTACACTGCTGCATGTCTAATGTAAGTCTTCTTTGGCAGGCATCACGGGTTAACATTATTGTTGGATCTCATGTATGGGTTGAGGATTCAGCCTTGGCATGGATTGATGGAGAAGTATCCCGAATAGATGGTCAAGATGTTCATGTTAAAACTACAAATGGGAAAACGGTGACAACTCAGATTCTATCTGCTTTTTTGTTTGCACTCGTAAATGTAGCTCTGGCTATGTAATAATCAGTTATTTCTGCAGAAAAAACTTTGCGACAGACTTTGTCTGAATTACAAATTTTAAATATTTTTGAGTTTTGCAGGCAAATACATCTACTTTTCTTCAATCACTGAGTGAGCTTGTCAATGGATAGTATAAAAAATCATACAGATCACTAATAAATACTCTTAACATCAGATTCAGAAACTTTTTCCGGTATATTATGTAGTCAATTGAGGTTTAAGGTGCACCCTATAACTGTCATTGTTGGTGTTGGACTCCAGTTTTTATGGGGATTCCAACATTCTCTCAATGAACTGGCAATATTATTATAAATCTCGTCAGTTTATTCATAAAATATAATTTTAAACAAATAATTATAATCTTTGGGGATATCAGGAAAGAACATGATTTACATTTGAAAGTGCATGAGTGTGATTTGAAGACTGATTCAGAAGTAAGGTATTTTACTATGCAAACAGTGCATGTTCAATTTAATTTTCACTTACTATAACTACCTTGTGGTGTTAGTTTCACGTACAGCGAAAGTAGCAACTACTGGTTCTGGATCTGTGAATATATGATCACCACATGTTCCTTTCCTGTGTTCCAAACTGTCGTATATCCAATTTTTAGTTTTTAGCGGAACTAGTTCATGTGTACCTGAGTGATTAGATCTTTGAAACCTGATACTTGTGTTCTCAAATTATTGAATTATTTATTTTTGTTCTGTGAAAGTTTTTTTGTTGTAATCATTTTGCAGGAGAATATTGGTTAACTTTCAGTTCATTACATTCTAATTTTGGAAATTCTGGCTTAGAAACTCCTGCACATATGATGAGTGTTAAAGAACTTTTGTCCCTATGCTGCCTGTAGAAATCGTAAACTCCCTTATTGCAGGTTGTTGCAAATATTTTGAAAGTATTTCCAAAGGATACCGAAGCTCCTCCTGGAGGTGTAGATGATATGACTAAGCTTTCATATTTGCATGAACCCGGAGTTCTGCAAAATCTGGCTGCCAGATACGAACTTAATGAAATATACGTAAGTGTTTTGATTTTTCTGCAGTGAACTTCCTAGGCATTGCTACTCATCTATGATGCACCGACACGGACACGTGTGTCCGACATAATACGTGTTGGATACGCCGACACTCGATTTTTAAAACAAGTACCGACACGACGGGTCATCGACACGTTGATTAAATTCTTAAAAATTAAATGAAAGTACAAATTTAGTTTTATACTTGTTATTAATTTTTCTTGTTGAAATCTTTTAAACATGAGTACCTATTAGTTATTTGCTAATAATTTTGAATTAACAATATATAATATTTCTAATATAAAAAGAAAAATGATTACGGTAGAGTGTCTGAAAAGTGTCGGTATCGACTCGTGTCNAATCTTTTAAACATGAGTACCTATTTGTTACTTGCTAATAATTTTGAATTAACAATATATAATACTTCTAATACAAAAAGAAAAATGATTATGGTAGAGTGTCAGAGAAGTGTTGGTATCGACTCATGTCCTACTTGGACACGCTCATTGATTTCAGTAGATTGTCATTTTGAATCTAACTAATAGATTTGGTGTTCTAATTGATGATTTAATCTTTTTTCAGACCTATACTGGAAACATTTTAATTGCAATTAACCCTTTTCAAAGATTGCCTCATCTATATGATACTCATATGATGCAACAATACAAAGGAGCAGCACTCGGAGAGCTTAGTCCTCATGTTTTTGCAATTGCAGATGTTTCTTACAGGTTAAATGACATTACATATAAAAATGGAGTTCCTTTTTGTTTTATTTTAATTTGTGGACTTCTTGGTTGAGTATTATTATTATTATTATTATTATTTTTTGGGTTGGGGGTTGGGGGGGGGGGGGGATGATATATACCTGTTAACATATTTTACTTTTGCAACCAGGGCAATGATTAATGAGGGAAAGAGCAATTCAATTTTGGTTAGTGGAGAAAGTGGTGCTGGTAAAACTGAAACCACAAAGATGCTAATGAGATATCTTGCATACTTGGGTGGTCGGTCTGGAGTAGAAGGGCGGACTGTTGAACAACAAGTTTTAGAAGTAAGAATCAAGATTTGCACATACGAAGCTTACATTTAACCTTGTTTTCGCTGAACAAGTTCTCTATACATGATCAGATGATCTAACTAAGACAAACATGTTTCCACAACTGGGTTTCTTTTGTAATGAATGACAGTCAAATCCAGTTCTTGAAGCATTTGGAAATGCCAAAACTGTGAGGAACAATAATTCCAGGTGAGTGATTGGGTGAAGCATCTTTGATTGAAAGTGAAAGTACATATTTGATTTGGCCATACTTGTAAGTTGTAATGGCAATTTTATTTATGTGAATTAAATTTTGATTGTATATTCTGTACTTATAATTATCTTGATGGTGGTGTCTCCATGTAGTCGTTTTGGTAAATTTGTTGAGATACAATTTGATAAAAATGGGAGGATATCTGGAGCAGCTATAAGAACTTACTTGCTAGAGAGATCTCGTGTTTGCCAGATTTCAGATCCTGAAAGAAACTACCACTGCTTCTATCTTCTCTGTGCAGCACCACCTGAGGTATTTATTCTGCTTTGCTTTTGCAGTTTGGGCTCTAATTTCTGTCAAAATTTTGTTTCTGTCCTGTAGCTGCTGGAGATGCTTATCTGTTTTAAATATTGTTAGAATTTTCATTTCATCTTCAGGATAGAGAGAAGTATAAGCTGGGAAACCCTGGATCGTATCATTATCTCAACCAATCGAAGTGTTATGAACTTGATGGAGTAAGTGATGCTGAGGAATACCTTGCCACCAGACGGGCTATGGATATAGTTGGAATCAGTGAGCAAGAGCAGGTTAGCATTTCCCATAGAAGTTAGAATAGAATTTTTTGTGCCTTACCGTTTGATTTTTGACACGATCTTTTTTATTTAACATTTGTATCAAATCATTTCAGGAAGCAATTTTTAGGGTTGTGGCAGCAATTCTTCATCTTGGTAATATTGAATTTTCTAAGGGGAAGGAGATTGATTCTTCTGTGATTAAGGATGAAAACTCTAGATTTCATCTTAATACTACTGCTGAATTGCTCAAGTAGGGTTATTTTCTGGATGGATTTTTCTATCTGAGATATACATTGAATTTGTAAGTGACCAATTTGATGTAATATAGGTGTGATCCCAAGAGCCTGGAAGATGCACTTATTAAGCGCGTGATGGTGACGCCTGAGGAAGTTATTACTAGGACTCTCGATCCAGAAGCTGCTTTGAGTAGCAGGGATGCGTTGGCTAAGACTATATATTCTCGCCTGTTTGACTGGTAAGGAAATGAATGCAGCTCCTGTAATCCAACATTGTATATGCATATGCTACAGTATTCGTCTAACATTTCCTTTCTAACTTCTGTTTTCTATTGTCCTCAGGATCGTGGAAAAAATAAATATCTCCATTGGACAGGATCCAAACTCAAAAACAATAATAGGAGTTCTTGATATCTACGGGTTTGAAAGTTTTAAGCACAACAGTTTTGAGCAGTTTTGTATCAATTTCACCAATGAAAAACTGCAACAACATTTTAACCAGGTCATTTTTTCTCTCTTTGTCATGAAGTGGTGCTCAATGATTGAATTTAGTGACTAGCCTTCTTATTGGAGATTTTATTTTCATGGTTTCAGCATGTTTTTAAGATGGAACAAGAAGAGTATGAAAAAGAAAAGATAAACTGGAGCTACATAGAATTTGTTGATAATCAAGATGTGCTCGATTTGATTGAGAAGGTTTGGAACCATATCATTATGCTTTTGTGACTTAGCTTTCAATTATCTATGAAGAAGGGTGTTTTTTATCTCAAGATTTTGAACTTGTATTATTTGAATATGTTATATTTTAGAACTTGTCTGTTATATTGCATATCCAAACTGTAAAAGCCAACTTGGTTAAATGTTTTGCAGAAACCTGGTGGAATAATTGCACTTCTCGATGAAGCTTGGTATGCCAGCTGATATTCTTATTTCCATGGCTTGGTTCAAGTTTTGTGCACTTTCATTCATATTTATATTTCTTTTCACTGTACGAAGAGGTGGCTGGATTTTCATTGTCTCTGGCTATGCATTGCTTTTCACTTATTGCCAATTAATATCAAATAATATTCTGAAGTTTTTGTTTTTCTCTTTTTATTTATCTTTTGCATATTGTGGCATATTCACACCTATACTGTTCTTTGTGGCAGTATGTTTCCAAAATCTACTCATGAGACATTTGCTCAGAAATTGTATCAGACTTTTGCAAAAAACAAACGATTTATCAAGCCCAAGCTATCACGAACCAATTTTACAATATCTCACTATGCTGGGGAGGTAACGATGTCTTGTCCATTTTGCCAGAAAGAAAAATTCAACAGAAGGAAAAAATGATAACGTTGCCAAACCTCCACGATAACATCTTATGTGATTGCAGGTAACTTACCAGGCAGATCTATTCCTAGATAAGAATAAAGATTATGTGGTGGCAGAACATCAAGATTTGTTAATGGCTTCAAAGTGCCCCTTTGTAGCTGGTTTATTTCCTCCAAATCCTGAAGAATCATCAAAGTCATCCAAATTTTCTTCCATCGGATCACGCTTTAAGGTATTGAATATTTCTCTACTTTCAAAACCTTATGTTCTGATTGTTCACTCATGTTCAAAATATTACAAGAACTTATAAAACGCTGCAGCGGTAGGATTTCCATAGCTGAGTGACGTACCTAATTGTATAAGAATTCCAGATTCTATTTGAGAAATTCAATACTTAGCCTAGTTCGATTTTGATTAAATCTATTTGTCTGGCATTAGGTCATATCTCAACATGTTTTTGTTCATCTTGATGGCTTTGCTTGCAATTTATGTAGAAACCATTAGCAAATTTTGCAGAGCAGCTTAAAAAATATATATACTAGGTAAGCAATATTTGTGATGAGTTGAAATGTGAGATTGAGACTTGTGACAGATGTTCAAGCAAGAAAAAAATATGAATATGTGTATAGACCATTTCTTTGTATGGTTGAAAAGTAGATAAAAGTTGCGGGTCCTATAAAATGCGTTGAAAATGAGTTTGGGAAAAATGAGCTTTAAAAAATTAGGGCCAAGTAGGGGCTTAGTTTTTCAAAAAAAATTCCATTTCTTTTTATATTTCCCCAAGCAGTATCATACTGCACATTGATGTAAGAGCTGTATAATAGGTTCAAAATTGCGTTGATAGGTCATATTGTGTTAGAAGAGCTGTGCAAGTATTCCCGATTTGCTATGTTATGGGATTGAGGTCTTAATGATTTGCAAGAAAACAAATGCTCTGTAATCAGAGTCCTAAGGCTTTTATTATTGGTCCTGTATACATGCTTCAGATGCCACACATTTTCTTGGGTTTTTTTTATGCAAGTTAAGTGCACAAGATATTCTTCTCTCCCCTTGCACGTGCAAAGCACATGCCTCTGCCACTCACTTTACCCAGTTATCCCTATAACCAGGCCACTCTCATTTTCAGCAACTAATTGGAGGTTAAGATACGATCGACTTTTTCTACGCTTGCACTTTTGGAGCTAGACATATATGTGGCAATTAAAGAATAATCCTCCGGTTACTCTACTTTTGTTGTCAATGTTTGTTTTTTGGATTTTTTAATTATTATTTTCCCTATAATTTGATAGTTAAATCGAATTTCATTTATTTATTCAGATGGCATGCTTGTAGGCACTCATACATTTATGATTGTCGGGATATTATTTTGAATGAGAGCTATATTTATTTCCTTGCAGCTACAACTACAATCTTTAATGGAAACCTTGAGTTCAACAGAACCTCATTACATCAGATGTGTGAAGCCAAATAATGTTCTCAAGCCAGCTATTTTTGAGAATTTGAACATAATGCAGCAGCTGCGATGTGGTGTAAGTATATATTTGTGAAACATCATTTAAATGAAAATATCAGTTTGGCCTAACAAGCAGACAACTTTAATAAGTTGGTTTTCATTTTCCTTATGACTGAATATGTGCTGGAATTCTCTTCACATCATTCTAGGGTGTGCTCGAAGCTATCAGAATCAGCTGTGCGGGATACCCCACTAGACGCTCGTTTGATGAGTTTCTTCTCCGGTTTGGGGTTCTTGCTCCAGAAGTTTTGGGAGGAAAGTGAGTTATTTTTTTTTCTTTGGCTTCACACGTGTATATACTTTGGGGCTGCATTTTTCTTCTTTCTGTCTTCTTCTGGCATCAGCTTTTCTTTATTGTCGTCGTTTTTGTATGAGCCATAAAATATTCTTGTGCAGTTCCGAAGAGAAGGTTACATGCCAAATGATTTTAGACAAAATGGGATTGAAGGGCTATCAGGTACATTTGATTCCTATATGGTAATTTGTTAAATTGTAGAAGACTTCATTGCTGGATAGTGGGCTTCAACGAATACGAGTGCTAATTATTACCTCTATGAGTTTTAATTTGCCCACAGAATTGTGGAGATTGCATGACTGGCATATTGGTATTTGTTAGGTGCCCCTTAGACATCTACTTCTGTACTTAAATACTCATTTCACAATTGAATATCCAATATGGGCTTTATGATCAGCTTTACGTTCTCGGGCTTGCAGTCTCGGGGCATGGCATCCATTGCTTCTGTATTCTTTCATCAAAATTGTACTTTCTCCATGCATTAAAAAGAGCCTGGTTCTGTAAATCAGCTTTTAGTGTATTTCGTTATGCTAATGAAATTTGAATTGTATTTCCACATTTGCCCCTGCCAAACATGTGAGAAGATAATGATTGCTTTCATAAACTGTTTGTTTATGGGTTTAGCAGGAAGTATCATTTAGAAAGTTTGCTATTTCTATGGGCTATAACAATTACCTGGAGGCAGTAATATATTTGATTGACTTCCATCAATTTACCAATGCTGTAATGGAGTTCCCTTTATACTTATTCATATGATATGCCTGGATTTGCAGTTAGGTAAGACAAAGGTCTTTTTACGAGCCGGTCAGATGGCTGAGCTAGACGCAAGGAGAGCAGAGGTTCTTGGAAATGCAGCCAGAACCATTCAAAGGCAAATTCATACTCACATTGCACGGAAGGAATTCATCTCATTACGCCGAGCGGCAATTCAGTTGCAGTCATGTTGGCGAGGTATCTCAGAAATTATCCTTTGGATTTAATTTCTACCTCATTGTTACCTCAAGAGTAACTACTCCTAAATAAGGAAACAATGTACAAGTTCTCAGAAATGTAAGAGTGACTAGCACTTTCGCAGACAAGATTATTGAGTTCACAAGGAACTTTATGGCTTACTTGAATTTTCATATATGCCATATACAACAGACAACAATTTAAGTGGGTTAGCTCAATGCAAAGTGCGAGCTTGCAAGCTCTAGGGAATGGTGCATGAAACTCCTTGATTGGGTGTGTTGAAGCTTTCTCGGATTGAAAAGATTTTCCATTCCTTGGTCACACATATATTTGCAACACATTGACATTTGTATCTTGTTTATATAGCTTTTTGTAGGAGAATTGAAAAAGATAATCCCTGATGAGTGGAAATTTGCTTTCATATCCATGAGATTTTATTAATAGCTTATCTGGCAGTTTAAAAATTCCTGGCACAAACTGTAACTCTCATTCTTCTTTTGTCATTTAGCTATTGCGGCTTGCAGACTTTATGAGCAATTGCGCCGTGAAGCCGCGGCTCTATATATTCAGAAAACTTTCCGATCTTACATTGCTCAGAAGTCCTACTTAAAATTGCTGGATTGTGCTATTATATTGCAAATGGGCATGAGAGCAATGTCTGCTCGTAATGAATTCAGATTCAAGAAGCAGACCAAGGCTGCAATAAGAATTCAGGTGACCCAAAAATCCGTATCGTGGACTTTGAGAATGTAAGGAAGTAGATCACATACGGTATGTTGATCCTTGAATTTGTTCATCGCTTGCAGGCTCGTGTTCGTTTGCACAGAGATTATTCTTACTACAGAAGTCTTCAGAAGGCTGCTATTGTTACTCAATGTGGTTGGAGGCAACGGGTTGCTAAGAAAGAGCTCCGAAAGCTCAAAATGGTTCTAGCTTTATTCTTCACGTGCTTTTATCCCTATGGAAAATTGTTGGTTTGCATGATTACGTTTGTACATTGACTCAGGCTGCGAGGGAAACAGGAGCCCTCAAAGAAGCAAAAGACAAGTTAGAAAAGAAAGTAGAGGAGCTTACATGGCGCTTACAGTTTGAGAAACGCTTGAGGGTGAACTTGTTTAGAAAGTTCATTTCTGATTTACTGAACTTGACTGTGACCATGCTCCTTATCTTTTGTCTATCAAATGCAGAGTGAGTTGGAAGAGACAAAAGCACAAGAAATTGCAAAGTTACAGGAGGCATTGCACTCAATGCAAATACAAGTAGAAGAAGCAAATGCTAGAGTAATAAAAGAACAAGAGGCAGCACGGAAAGCAATTGAAGAAGCTCCTCCAGTCGTTAAAGAGACCCCAGTTATGGTTCAAGACACTGCAAAAATTGACACATTAACAGCTGAGGTAGAGAGTTTGAAGGTAAGAACCTTGCACTGGACTGAAATTGTGACAACAGAATATTGGCAAACACTACTGTGTCACCCAGACAGCTATATTTGGACATGTTAGCTTACTTTCTTTATTAAGATAGACTCTCCCAAAGAGGACCAGGTGCAGATTTTGACAACATATGCTTCACCTTCAGATATCCCAGTAGAGCAGTTAGTGTCTGACATTTCCATCGTCAAGATATATGCAGAGTATTTAATTGTTACTTAGGCTTTGCACTTTACATAAAATTGGCTGTTTTCCCCTTAAGAAAGCACTATAGATGTATGTTTTTCGAAATGAGAAGGTATCCCCAAACATGTAGTAGATAGATTGTACAGGCCTTCAATAAATAGAAAATAGACTCAGAAAACCACTGGTATGACAAGCTTCAATATATTGTACAGGCCTTGCTGCTACCAGAAAAACAGGCTGCTCAAGAGGCTAGAAAAGCTTGCGCAGATGCTGAGGCCAGAAATATGGATCTGGCTAATAAGCTTGAAGAAGCAGAAGGAAAAATTCATCAGCTTCAAGATTCTGTACAGAGGTTTGTATCCATAAATTGGAAATCATTATTTAATGAGTATTATTTTTCTTATCCACTATATAGAAGGCAGCAACCTACCACCCATGTCGTCTGTGTTCCTGGGGTTTCCTTTTTGTGATTATCTGTACTTAGGGTGTGTTTGAGCCAATTATTTTAGAAGAATATATTCTGGAATAGTAGATTGATGGAGAATGTGTGGTTGAAAAAAAAGGAAAAGTTATTGATGTGATGGAAAATATTATTTTATTGAAGAATGTGTGGTTAAAAATANTTGGAAGATGTATTCTGGAATAGTAGATTGAGGGAGAAAGTGTGGTTGAAAAAGAAGGAAAAGTTATTGATGTGATAGAAAATATTATTTTATTGAAAAATGTGTGGTTGAAAATAAGTAGAAGAATGAAAATGAGAATTTTAATGTGTACCAAACAGGGGCTTAATGTTGAGAATTCAACATAGCTGGCCTAGTCTTGGAGCAGCAATGACCAATTCTTTCTTTCGAATTAGCTTATGTTTTGTGCTCAAGTTGTATGTAAACATGTTTATACATGATGAAACTACTCTCACCCCCCATCCCCCCACCCCCAAAAATAATATAAAATAAAATATGCGTAATTAAACCTCCACAAAAAGTCGTGTGCTTGCATGCTATTTGCTTCCTTTGTAAAAGAATGAATTACGATGATACTTGTCGAAAATGGTTATAGAATTTAGATTGTAAATTCTAAATAATTTAGGCAACTAAATTACACCAAATCAGGAGACTAAACTAGGAAAATATACAGCTAGACAATCCCATAAATCAGGGAATTAATTCCCTAATGTCTTTATCATCAGGGCTCAGGCAATTAAATCCCTAATATCATATCTGTCAACCTTATCAATATTGTAATTGCTTCCGCTCATCTCAGGCTGGAAGAAAAGCTGTCCAACATTGAGTCAGAGAATCAAGTACTTCGTCAACAAGCTCTGACCATGTCACCTACAGGAAAATCTATATCTGCACGACCCAGGACAACAATTTTTCAGGTAATGCTGATATGTTTGGGAATTTTCATCATATTACTTGCTCGCAAAGATAATACTTATTTTCCCTGGTGCATTACAGAGAACTCCAGAGAATGGAAATGTGCTCAATGGAGGAACAAAGCATGTGCATGTAAATAACACATCACCTCTTTAATTTGAGAGAAATGTTTATATGCAGAAGCGTCGCATGTATGTAAATGTTAAAAAATTTATAAACTTTCAGCGCTTATAGTCCATTGCTTGTTGTAGGACACGACCCTTGCTGTGGCAAGTCCTAAAGATCCTGAATCTGAGGAAAAACCGCAGAAGTCTCTTAACGAGAAGCAGCAAGTAAGTGGTTGCTGGGGTATATGTATGAAAACTGTATTGTGATGCATGGAAAATATTTATCTAAAATTTACTCCCAAAAAATTCCCTTTTTGATGTATCTGCTGTTTGTCTACAGGAAAATCAGGACCTGCTAATCAAGTGTATTTCACAAGATCTGGGATTTTCTAGTGGCAAACCAATTGCAGCATGTGTAATTTACAAATGCCTTCTTCACTGGAGATCGTTTGAGGTTGAGAGGACAACTGTGTTTGACCGTATAATTCAAACCATAGCTTCAGCCATAGAGGTAAAGTGAATAGTTGCTGAGAATGCCTTTACCTTATCTAATTGCTAATACTTTGATCAGTTCTAATGTGACTTCTTAATTAGTTTGAAAAGATTAGTCATTTTACTTGACAAGTTCTTTTTATTATGTATATATATATATATATATATATATATATATATATATTCATGACTGCTAATTTTGTATATTCTGCCGAAGGTCCCTGCTAATAATGATGTGTTAGCCTACTGGTTATGTAACACATCCACATTGTTGATGCTGCTTCAACACACGCTCAAAGCAAGTGGAGCAGCTAGCTTGACCCCACAACGACGGAGGTCATCATCTGCTTCTCTTTTTGGGAGGATGTCACAAGTATGCACTCGCTTTGCATTCACTTGCCTCCTGGCTTTGACTTGCTGCCTAAATGCTTTTATTGCTTATGCTTCCTTTTTCTACTTGTCACGAATTTTTTAGGGATTGAGAGGATCTCCACAGAGTGCTGTTTCATTGCTGAATGGTCGAATGCTTGGTAGACTTGATGACTTGCGTCAAGTTGAGGCCAAATATCCTGCTCTATTGTTCAAACAGCAGCTCACTGCTTTCCTGGAGAAGATTTATGGAATGATCAGAGATAATTTAAAGAAAGAGATTTCTCCTATGCTTGGGTTATGCATACAGGTATATCATGCATTATATAATATGTACATGCTAGGATGAGCATTGTATGCTAAGAATTTCCTTTTTCTTCTGCGTACCATTACATATATGGTTCTTTCAACTTCTGATGATTTTTTTTTATTTATTTTTTTGAAGGAAAGGGAAAATTTTCATCAAATTTAAAGAAAAGGGAAAACTTTCATTAAATTTATAGCCAGCTTGAAGTCCATTTATGGCTTTCAGTTTCACCATCTTATTATTTTCAATTCCTTCCTTTTTCTCTTCTTGTTCTTATTTTTTATGAGGGTGATACTAAAATCACAATGCTGAGGGAGAGGTTGACGGCCTTGTGTGTTTTGCTTCTGTACCAAGTGAAACGCTGTTAAATCTTTATTTGTCTTTTGAGTACCTACGTTGTTCAATGCAGGCACCTAGAACATCTCGTGCAAGTTTAGTGAAAGGTCGTTCTCAAGCTAATGCTGGTGCTCAACAAGCGCTAATTGCACATTGGCAGAGCATTGTAAAAAGCTTAAACAATTACTTGAAGACAATGAAAGCTAACTACGTGAGTTATATAATTCACTTGAACTGGTAACTTTACTGTTCATTTTCTTTTTCGTTTTGCCCATTCAGTTTTTCTCCCTACTCTTGTTTATTACAGGCCCCCCCTTTCCTAGTTCGCAAGGTTTTCACTCAAATATTCTCATTTATCAACGTTCAACTTTTCAACAGGTAAGTCCATCTTATAAGAGATGAATCCCTCACCTATTGTGAAATTGGTTTGCAGACCCTAAAATTAGACGTCTTATAGAGTATTTCATGGCTGTCCTATGTGTTTTACCTGCTTCTCTATCCAAAACTTTTCAGTCTTCTTCTGCGACGCGAGTGTTGCTCGTTCAGTAATGGGGAGTATGTGAAAGCCGGGTTGGCTGAACTAGAACAATGGTGGTGTTATGCAACTGAGGAAGTAAGCTTCGTTGAATGTTTTTATGTTATTCTGTAAAATCAGACCAGTGCCTAACCTAAATCTTTTGGTGTGCAGTACGTGGGCTCAGCTTGGGACGAATTAAGGCATATCAGACAGGCAGTTGGATTTTTAGTGAGAATCCGAGTCACTGTCTTCTCTATGTAAACTATAGGTTGTAACTCGCCACACAGATTCCTAACCTAAATTATTCCACTCAATTTCTTTACATTTCAGGTTATACATCAAAAGCCCAAGAAGACATTGAAAGAAATAACAGATGAACTTTGCCCTGTGAGCAAACCCCCAGTCACCTTTCATGCCATCATTTTCTTTATTAGTTTTGTTTTTTTGACATTTCTGGTCGTTGTCCTCAGGTTCTAAGCATACAACAATTATACAGGATTAGTACAATGTACTGGGATGACAAATATGGCACTCATAGTGTTTCATCAAATGTAAAGTTCTTTCATTTAAACTGTCTTCATGTGTCCATTTGTTTGGATGTGTGCAGAAATTCGATACTCACAGTGTTTGTCTTCAGTTTCCCGATTCACTTATATCTTTTTTCCTGGTGTGAAGGTCATATCAAATATGAGAGTTATGATGACAGAGGACTCGAACAATGCAGTGAGCAGTTCGTTTTTATTAGATGACGACTCAAGGTAATTTTTAACTTTAGTTACATTATCACGGTTAGCAACACTTTTATTAAATGCTTCATTTATGATGTAAAGCATATTCAAAGAATCGGTCATATCTTGAGACAAAGTTGGTGCAAATTTACAAATATGGTTACATGAATGTAATTTCTCCATTTTCTTTAGTATAAGTTTGTTTCTAAACACACACACCGGCAAAAATGAAAAGGGAGATTCTTTATCGTATTAATTCTCTCTGCATGATTTTTATCACCCTGCCTCCTTGAATTTAAAAATCACCTGCACGTAATACTTACATATCTAGAATGATAAAAGCTCTTCTAATACTTCATTCTGCTTTATCAAAATCAAACATCACTGCAGCATTCCGTTCTCAGTGGATGACCTTTCCAAGACAATGCCACAAATAGATGTAGCTGACGTGGAACCTCCCCCTTTAATCCGTGAAAATTCGGGCTTCGTATTTTTGCATCAACGCTCTGAATGATGATAATTGTGAAGGTTGGATGTCAGATCCTATGCAACCAAATTCCGCTGTCATTTGTCAATCAACTTGCATATTCTTGTGCATACAATTTCATAGCTATTGCATCAGTAGATTATTGTATACTTGTATTCATTTACTAGGACAAAAGTCATTGTTTGTTGTTTAAGTTGGTTCGTTTTCATCACGATAGGTATGCCTTAGAAGGCCACGGGGGCTTCTAGGGTGGTGATGATATGCCAGGTATGGGAACAAAAATTGGTTCCCAATGGCTGTTTAGATTTTTGGGTGTATGCGCAATTTTTTAGGTTTTCATGGTGTAGTATGAAGGAAATGCATCAAGGTGGTGTTATATTCCATTTTTATGCATATTAGCCAGCACGACGCTGTGCCTCTATGCAACTATTTTTTCATTTTCTTTTCTTTTTTGAACAATGAAAAAAATTATTTTTATGTTTTTTGGGATCTTTTTTATAATGATCTCAATCAGTTCTTTTCTATGATTTTGAGTTATTTTTTATTTTTATTCTTAATGTGAATCTGCGATATAATTTCCATCCATTCATAAATTTATTGAATTTGGGATTGTGTCAAGCTGTCAGCATTTGAAACTCTTAAAACAGAGATCTGGGATGATCAATTCTTTTGAACAACTTATAGGTGGTGTAAAATATATTTAAATTGTTATTTAGATTTTCAAAGTGGTTGGAAGCCTCTCTAATGACAGATGCAAAGGAAATGCAAGTTGCATTTATCGACAAGAAAATGTTAAAAAAAAAAAATGTAAATTTACATCTTTTACACCTACAAGAGATAAAAAGTTGATTTACATCTTTTTTTGGAGTAAAATTTGAATTTAGATTCACCCGAATGTGATTGAGGATGCAAAAGTAATTCTGGAGATATTACTTTACGCTCAATTTTATATCACCAGTGAAGATGCTCTTAGTTGATGAAATTGTAACACTGTTTTGTTTCTTGTACATTCCAATTGAAAAGAAGTTTTGTTTCACTTTGATTTTAGCAATTTGAATTTAGTCACTCAACTTTGACTACATTCTCTACTGAACTAACAAATATAATTATCTATCTATAGGATGGTATGAAGTGGTATAAAAATTCTATTAAAAGATTATTTCTATCGTTCAGTCGGCAAAATCCCTTAATATTTTCTATTTTTCTATAATATTATATTAATTTATTTAAAAATAATAATCCAACAAGATTCATTTTCTTCAAACATGCGTGCGGACACGATTAATAAAGCGTGTGGTGTTATTTTTATTTTTTTTAAAAAATTTGTTTGCATCTCAATTAATTCAAACACAAGACAATATTTTATTTTTATTTTTTTAATTCAAATACAAAGAAAGAGTATCTAAATCGACGACATTTTTCTATATTATCGTGCATTTCAGTTTTTTCTAATCTGGTAACTAAATTTAAGTTTTGTCCATAGCAAGGGAACTATCCTCAGTTAATATTTTAATGGATTTTAAAAGTCCTTGCATATTTAGGTATCCTCGATAACTTCTTGATTTATAAGAATTTCTTTAATAAAAGGATTTTAAAAGCGTTAGATGGAATTCAAGCCTAAAAACGCGCAACAAACGTTTTTAAAATTTCATCATTTTTCAATAAGATTTTTATCGATTTTGTTTGTTAGAATTTATAATCTTTTAAAATTCATTAAAATTCTAATTGAGGACACTCCTATAACATAACTTCGTCTAATTCCATCATTTAGTGACGTCCACGTCTAGGGATGTAACCCGTCGAGCGGGGCCAGGGCATCCCTTTCTGTTCTTACTCTATTAGGGATTTTTGAGAGTTGAAGTAGGGAGGGGATTGATTGGTGCAGGGAATAAATTATTTGCCGTCCATCTTGTTTACTAATTTATTTAATTATATTTTCTATATACGATTTATATATAAATTATGAAAGAAACTTTATTACTTTTGAAACTAGATTGAGTGATTGCTTACAACTTGCTATCGTTAGACAATTTCCTCATCTCGTTACTTTACTTTCCGTTTCATTTCGGGCTTTCTATCAAGCACACATAGTATTATGCTGACTTTGTTCCACCGACTCAATTACATGTGATCGACTGAGTATTCACCCAAGGAACTGCTAAAAATAGAATAAAATAAAAATTATAGTCATGATGAGTTCAAGATGGGAGCATGTTTTTCGTCCCAATTCCAATTCCATAATGGGAAGACGGATAATTTTGCCATTTTCACCCACTTTAGAAAATTCCATCTAAGTGATGGAATTGGATGTTATTGCCTTAATTGTGATTAAAATAAAGGCTGCCAAAGAAATTTACCTTCAAAACACACATAATTTACTGTACATATTAATCTCGCTATATTATATTAAATTTTAGAAAAAAAAAATGTTTATTGTACATTACTATTTGCATAATATTTTACAAATTGATGAGCTGTCAAAAAGAATATGGAAAAGTTCTTTTTTATTTGATTGATAAGATTTGACCCAATCAAATTTCGCCACCTCATTTGTTAGAAAACAAATATATAAGTTATGATGTAAATGTACCACAATCATCAAATTTAACTGATTTCCTTTTTTTTTTCATTCTTCAGGTTGTTTTTTCTCATTATCCGTATACCTGTAAATAATTATGTTTCAATAATCAAAATGAAAATGACTGTACTACATATACATCACAATTTACAGATTTGTTGACCCACAGATGATGTTGTGAGATATGATTGAATCAAAATTTCACCAATTAACTAAATAGATAAAATACCTCTACTTTCTTTTTGCCACATGATAGGTGTATTTTATACACTTATTTAGGGTCCTAAAATATCAACATTTGATAGTTCTTTTGACAAAATATATCCTACATTATTGTATTTTATGTTATATAGGTAAAACTCAATGGTTGAATGAAGAATCGAAAGGAAGAAGCGAAAAATGGTGAAAAATGGCAAAATTCAAAGTATGAGGACCAAATTGAAAATATCCCATGGTTGATTTGGACCAAAAGATGATACTTGAAATATTTTTATGAGACAATTGGATGGAATTAGAATTCAAAAAGGAATGAAATATGGTAAGAATCAATTTCCAATCCTACAAGTTATATTCCAGATTTATAGCCGAAAATTGAAACTGATTTTTGGCATAGTAAACGTCCGAATTGGAAAAATCATATTTCTATCAAAGTTGTAGATTTTCGAGTTATCTTTCCAATCCACTTTGAATTGCATCAATCGAATAGAAGGAGAGAAAATTATNAATCAATTTCCAATCCTACAAGTTATATTCCAGATTTATAGCCGAAAATTGAAACTGATTTTTGGCATAGTAAACGTCCGAATTGGAAAAATCATATTTCTATCAAAGTTGTAGATTTTCGAGTTATCTTTCCAATCCACTTTGAATTGCATCAATCGAATAGAAGGAGAGAAAATTATGGCCAAATACTGATTATTGTTCAGAGATAAAAAAATTCTCGCGCGAATGAAGCTTTCCTTATTCGATTGGAACTCTTTTGAAAGTCAATTTGGACGTGATTTTCAACCAATTTTCGAATCCTACAAATACAGAACAGTAGAATACATATTGGGGGGGGGGGTGATGTGATCCGGACTAGGCTTCAAGTGGAAGAAGATTCAAAAGTCGTTGAGAAGAGGCTAAGGGCTCGTTCGATGATAATTCGGGTTGATGACATCGTACAAACCATGGTTTCGGGCAATGGAGTTCAAGAGGTTGGAGGTGACAAGCTAATGGACAAGA
>CAIGRR010018517.1:0-15017 GCA_903798365.1 Fraxinus sp. 1973-6204
GTCGAATTCCTGGATTCGCCCCTGGGTTGTGGAACGGGATAAAGAGTGTTTGTGATCAATTATTTGGGTGTTGTGACATAAATTGATTAATTCGTAATCAATAAATAATATATGACCTAAAAGAATGTGTTTTTGTAATTAAATTTGTAATCCTGGTTCAAAATTTGGTAAGTTGTAATCAACTAATTTGATTATTTGTGATTTAGAAATAACTTGTGACCAATTAATTTGATAATTTGTGATCGTGAAATAAGTTGTGACCTATAAAATTTGTAATTTGTGATTTGTGATCTATAAATAAATAGTGACCAATTAATTAGATAATATGTGATCAATAAATAAGTTATAACATATAAGTACGTAACTGTGATTATAAATTGTATAATTGTGACCTTAATATATTTAATTAATAAAATTTAATTGCAATCTAATTTTTGAAATAATAAAACATAATTTCTTAATTTTGAAATTGTATTTTACAACTACCTCATATATATATATAGCACCACTTGCCCCCACATCTCCACCACCAGAAAAATCTTTTTTTCCTTGTTTCTTCTTCCAACCACATGCATTCTCCATCCCGATGACCAACATTCTTCAAAATGCAGCCCATGTTTGAGCTCATTCTTTTAAAAAACCAAAAAAAAAAAAAAATCAAATTCATTTTCAAACCACATTCTCCTAAAAGAAAATCACCGTTGCACAATCTATGAGGCTCAGACAAACCTAATTATTATTTCATTATCATCAATGAGCTTTAAAAAGAGTTTCAGTAACTCAGTTAAACCATGCCACGTAAGAAATTATCCTAAAATTTGTTAGAATAATGAAGATAGTGTTCATAATTTTAAAAGATCAGTCGATAATTAAATAAAAATTCGATGGTCAAAGTGAAATTTAGAGCAAAGTTGAGTGGTCATTTGTAAAATTAACCCACTTTGAACGAAATGGGCCTAAAGTAATCTCCAATAGAAGAACTGAAAGTGTAGCTCCAAAATGTGAATATCCGGGCCCACTAACATCTACCCGTGGGCCCAACGATTGCGAGATGCCGCCAGAAAATGAGCAAAACGCACATACAGCGCATTTTAGCAATGGCCATTTACGTCCACTCTACAGTTGATCTACCTCAGATGCGCATTTTTTCCACTCTCACAACATCTTCTTCCCCATTAAAAAAGTAAATAAACAAAAATTATGATATTTGTCTGAAAAATTCGATTCTATTCTCTCGAAATTTGATCTTTCCTATTTTTTATAAAATTGAATTTTGATGAGTTATTTAGCCGTCGGTGTTTATTTTTCAGAAAGCTTGAATCTTAAGGCATCTCAAGATGATAAGTGAGTTACTTGAGGTATGAATTTATGGGTTATTTTCTTGGAATTTAACTTTATTCCCTCCCCCCCCCCCCCCCCCCCCCCCCCCCCCCCCCCNTGGTAATGATCTTTATAATTCATGTATTTTAAAGAAACTGAATTTATACTTCGCTGTTTTAGGTTAGAAAATCCTCTTTTGACACTAATTTTGGCGTTTGTGCTTAAGTAATGATGATCGGAAATTTTGTGGGTATTTAGGTGTTCCGGGTAGAAGACATCACTTAATTTTTGTCTGTATATGTGGAGAAAATTGTATAATTGAGGGAAATAATCAAAGAACTTTGCTTTTTTGCAAAACTAAGTTTGGAATTAAATTTAGAGATTGGGCATTAACACGGAGTGGTACGGTGGTTTCTTGGTCGTGGGGCGTGATGGATGATACTCGGGAAAATGATATGTACCCGCCAAATCCTTATGGCATAAATGACCAAGAGTTTCCAGTTCGGAATGCCACTTATGTTAGTGATGAGGACGATGATAATGATGTTGATGACGAAGATATGGAATATGAAGACGATGACCAGGATGAAGGTGGAGGGTCTAGTGTTCAGAGAATTAAAGATGATTATGCTGATGATGATGATGATGATGATGAGGAAGACGATGACGACGATGATGAGGATGAGGATGATTACGGTAATTTACAGAGGCACCCGAAAAAGAGAAAACTGAAAAGCTTGTTGTCCAGTTACAAGTTTGCACCTCGGGTACCAGCACCATCATCTGCGACTCCTGCAGTGCCAAAGCCATCATATGGTGGACGGAATCCACATACAGATTGGACTGAGAGTGAGACTGTTATCTTACTGGATGCGTGGGGTGATAGGTTTCTCAAACATGGGAGGAAGAGCCTTCGCTCTGAAGAGTGGCAAGAAGTTTCTAAGAAAGTCTCCCAGGAGTCAAAAATTGAGAGAACAGATACTCAGTGTCGGAACCGTTTAGATACATTGAAGAAAAAATACAAGAAAGAGAAGATGAAGTTGGGAGAATCTAGGGGTTCCACTAGCAAATGGGTGTATTTCAAGAAGATGGATATGTTGCTGTCATCAGGCCCACAGCAAACAGGCCTATCATGTGGAGTGGACTCAGGGGAGTATACGTTCATGAACCCTAAAGTTTATCTGAATAGCTCAAACGGAATGGATGAGATGAGAGATAGCCCAGGGTATTCGGAATCCACCAAAGGTGAGGAAGGTGGTCTTGAGGGTCTCCCTCCTAAGAAAACAAGGAATGAAATGGGTAATGGAGCTTCTCTTAAATTGCTTGCTGATTCCATCCAGAAATTTAGCGACATATATGAGAAGATCGAGAACAGTAAGAGACAACAAATGCTGGAACTGGAGAAAATGAGGATGGACTTCCATAGAGATTTGGAACTGCAGAAGAGGCAGATTCTAGAGAGAGCTCAAGCCGAGATTGTGAAAATACGACGAGGTGATGAAGATAATGACGTGTCTGCTGAGAATGTCAGCGGTTAATGTATCTTGTCATTGTATTTTATCCAGGGCATTATCCTGGGATATATTGTTGTGTGTGGATTATTGGATGCTGGCAGTTCTACTATATCCAGGGTGTTAACCCTATTGGTCCTATATCTGCAAGGCAATAATACTGATATGATTAGAACATTTATTAAAGTCATAGTAATTAAACTTTTTCTGAGTTCATTCCCCTTTAAAATGATGTCATGTTAATTGTTATTCTAGTGGAAGGATTTCTTGTTTGTTTGAATTCTTTTGTCATTTCATCATAAAGTTTTCTGTTGACTGGTAGTTGTTGTGAACTCTAGTAATCTTTGCATGTAGAATGACCAGACACACACAAGGTGCTGTTTTTTTGTTCAAATACCAATTTTGCTGCTCATGTGGTGTTTAGTTTAAACTTCCATTTAAGTTGAAACCAATAAGGAGGATACCTAAGATGCCGAATCCAAATATGTTGTCTTCGCTGGCTTTAGTAATTCCTAATATATTTTTCTGTCATCTTGATCGTTCCATTTCATCTGTTTGCATAATTGTTCTGCAGCTGAAATTATTTTGGTATGACATTTTGGCTCTAGCACGCTCTTAGATAGGCATGTTTGGATTCTGCATTCAAATAATTTTTCACTTGATGCTTCCACCCATGCTCCTGCTCTATCAAGTGGTCGGCCTAGCATCAGGTATACTAGAATGTGATCTTTAATATGAAGTAACATAGATCATAAGTTATAATGTTTATTCTGAGGTCACATGAGAATTATATACCTTAATTTGGAGGGTTTATCACGGTGTATGTAGAATTATTGTTGTGTTGTTATAATTTAATGTGATTGGTTGCAAGATTGTTGTTGTTGCCCCATCCTATTTGCTTTCCCTATAATACGTCGAAATATGGAAGGGAAAAGAAATTACAGTTATCCATTTTAATGTTAACTGAAGTAGCTGCTACCGGCAAAAGATATTCCTACAACTATGAATAGTGATCATATAGAGAAGGGAGGGATTCTCCAGGAGCATCGAGCGAGGAGGAAAAGTGGCAAATTTATTTGAGAATTCTCCTATCGAGGTAAGTAGTATATATGGTTGAAATGTTATGTCCTACAGTTATGTATTTTTAGGGGAGAGATCAAATTGTTCAATGATTTTTTTGTCGAAAGGTGTATCCATATATCTGTCGATGGGATACTAGAGCATGTTTGGCTAAGTTTACAAAAATATAAAAGTACTTTTGTGTAAAGAGTAACATAAATTGGCAATTTAAGTTACTTGAAAATAAGTTATAAGCTTAGCCAAACGTGTTTTTATAAGCACGCTGCACTCAAGATGATAACTGCTATTCCATATAGGATCTTGGTCTCAGATTTTGATCTTTGAAAACGTACCATTTTGCTATCATCTTAGGATCATTTTTGGGATTGTGGAACTTTATCAGTAGGCATCAAAACACAGTCTATCAAACCAATTCACGATTATAAAACTCGCAAACTGTCCTTGAGACGGCTCGTGTTACCGTAGTTTGTGGTTTAAGAATTTGCCACGATGTACATATCTATTAACAATCTTTTTTCACTTAGTTGAATCCTTGTCTACTAGTTTTTGGAATTTAATGTTCATTAGTATTGAACGAGGGTTTTCGACATGGCATGGATACGAACAAAGATGTGGGTCACTATCTGGTTTAACCGATTTAATCGGTGATTTAACATATCAACTCTTTTAAAATGTTAACAAAAAATATATAAAATAGCGATAATAATTGTTATAATCTTACATTATTTTTCAATCTTTACTCGTTAACGTCAGAAAATAAATTTTTTTTTTTTTCCTTTTTATCAATTTTCTTACTAAAGTCAGATCTATATCATAATGAAGGCTAGGAGAAGAAAACGCATTCTTGACTATATATTTACAGTTTTATGAATCACAGCAAAAATAGATTTATCATCATTTTTAAAGAGAAAATAAATTATTTTTAACAAATTAAAATAATAATAATAATATTTTATTAACCAAAGACATAAATAAATAAATAAATAAAAGAAAAAAAAATGGAGGCGATAAATGGGGCAGGTTGCGAAATCCGCCCCATCCCGCATTAACCAGATATGGGGATGACCGGATGGATAAGGTAACAAAAATATGGAAGTGGAAATGACAGACCTCTTTTATACCGCCCCGTTGTCATCCCTAAGTATGGGGTCACGTGACTGCTTTTGGGCAAATTTTTTTGAATCATTACAGGATATAAAAAAAGTCAAAATATTGTATTTTTAATATCATTTCAAAATTTTCAATACCTAATTCCAATGTCATTACCGATGCACAGAATGGCTAATCGTATAAAATGTTACGACTCGTCAGTACTATTATTTCGAAATTTTCGATAATATACTAATTTTAAAAATTTTCTGATGATTGTACACTTGTCGAATTCACAAATCACCTATGTCATCTTGAAACTCGTATCGAGGATCACATCATACACACATCGAATGATTCAAATGAACATCGAAAATAGTTAAAGGCACTTCAAACATGTCTTAAAAAACACGTCTAATTTGTATTTTTTTTAAAAAAAATTCAGTTTTTTCATAATGCTTATTATTTTTGGGTGATAAATTTCTTAATATAATTTACATTATTTTATTAAAAAAAATTACATGGAATATGATGTAAAACATTTCGATATTATGGCCCTGTTTGAGCCAACTTTTTTAAAAATGAGAATGAAAAATATAACCGTTATTAAGCCCACAAAAGAAAAATGTGTGCATCCGTCACTACGTATATTTTCGATGGTAAAATGCAAGTATGCAACAATATTTTGTTTGGAATTGGAAATAAATTGGCATGCACAATAAAAATATTAGTGTCAAAAATATATCGATGGGACAGCAAATTCCAACTTTATGTGCAAACATTTTTCTGTTGATGCAAACATTTTTCTGTTGATGCTGAATATCAGAACTGAATTACCACATCCACGAACATAAAATATAAAAACCGCTCATTATCGGGAAAAAAAAAATCTAATTTCATTTGAAAATCCAAAATCAAATCCAGAAAGAAAGTCTATAGCAGAAATGGGAAAACTTAACCAATAAACATCAGGACAGGTCATTTTTGTGAACAAGAATAAGTAGGCAGAGGAGCATCATATCTCAGTCACTCCTCTCTCACAAACCCTTCAGTAAAACAGGATTATAGAGATATACATTATCCAAAGAAACAAGTTCCAGCAAACATTTCACGGCCACGCCAAAGTTCAAGTCGCTGATTGCTACTTGTACAAACGAGGCCATACAAGCCCGGCAAGACATATAGATATACCAACAGGACACACACATTATGCAGCAATTGGGTCACTCTTGAGACTTATCTGTTTCCATGGGCTCCGTGGATGATGCTTCATTTCTAGATTCATTGGTGTTCTGGGCAGGGCTAGAGTTAGGGTTCTCTGCCCCCTGAGATTGGGACTCACCTCCTTGAGATGGTGCTGGTGAGGGTGCTTCAGGAGTAGCTGGCTTCACCGGCTTTGGCTTCGTCATTATTGGCCTGCAAAATCTGTCAACGCAAGTCGCATTTTCACTAAAGACCCAATAGTTTGTAATGTATTAGTCGTAATTATTAGAACAAAAACAAACAGTAGTACTAGCAAGTTATTTAGCATCTTCTCCACCATGTGCGCAAAGACACAAAAATAGCATTTAGAAGGCAAAACCACAACTCTAATAGAAAATGGCTCATAATTCTGGACAATTAAAAGAAAGAATACCTATCGAGAGCTTCAGCTTTCTTCCTGACATCAGCGGACAAAAGAACTGGCGTTGCGTACTTAGGAAGTGCATCCTGCTGCTGCTTTTTCTCTCTCAGCCAAGCCTCAGCTTCAACGCAATCATTCAAAACCTGGGAAAGGAATATAAAGTAAATCGCAATCCATAACAATTGCACCAGTTATCTACCACACAAGCCTACTTCTGAGGAGGAAGGACAGTGCACCAGAGAGGATACCTTTTGCTTATCTGCCATATCAATGTGATCAAATTTTGGATCATTCGACATTGCAGCCTCTCTGTAACTGTTGATGCAATAAATAAATTGATCAATTACAGGTCCCCTCTCCATATGCTCCTTGTATCGCTCCTCTATGGGGTCACCTTGCTGCAGGATATTTGACATATTCTTAAAACGATGTCCTATAAAAGTCAGAAATCAAAGAGGCAGTAATCACTAACAAACAAACACACGAGACTACCTTCTTGAGTTCCTCCAGCTTAGCAATATAGACACCTTTGGTTTCATCCTCGCCATCCTCATACAACCAATCTTCCACCTCTTGGAGTTTAGTCATCAACTGTTCTCTCTCTGAATCCACTACAAACTCTTGATATTTGTCTGTAAGCTACAGAACCAATAGAACTGTCAATACTTTTTATCTTTTAATAATGAGCTTTCAATATCCCATGGTTAAAGTTCTGGCATAACAAACACTCCTAAAACATACCTTATTCCGCATGTCATAAACATAGGCTTCCACAGCATTCTTTTTGTCCTTTGTTTCTTCCATAATACGGTCCTGCAAAGCCATCTCGAATTCCTTCTCCACGGCCTTCTGCACCTCTTCAGTTCCCATTCCTCCATGCACAAGTTCTGAAACAGGCACACTAGTTCTCTTAACCTTTTTCTTGGGCACCTCCGCCTGGTGAACATAAACAAAGGGAAAATCCTGAGTTAGAACACGACGAACAAAGTCAAAAATGTGACCACTGCATTGATATACCCATATAAATCAACTCTGTAAAGTCAGGAGATTCCGAACAAATAGATATGACATGTATAGAGCAAACTTACCACTAGAAAATATGTAACATTTCCTTTAAGATATAGTTTATATTCCTAACAAAACATTAAATAATAACCAATCATGGCCAATGGTAAAGCCAGTATCTTTTTCGTTTGGGGTTGGGGGTGGCATGACTAAACAAAGGAAAATTTTTAAACAAAAATATTAAACTTGTTACAACATTTTAATCGTTCTCCCCATAAATTTTTATATTATGAAATCTTTGTATGATGGCCTAATTTATAATTTTACTGATTACAATTTAAAAAAAAAAATTACCAAACTTGGTTCACCTATCAAACAAAGCGAATTCACTCTAATTTATAGTAAAATACACTTAAATTAAAATCAAACACAGCTATACAAGTCTCATCAAATTAAACATGTTAAAATTCTAATGATACAATTCATACAATCAAATTCTATAATTCACTGAAATTAAAATCCAACACAGCTATACAAGTCTCATCAAATTAAACATGCTAAATTTCTAATGATACAATTTATACAATCAAATTCTATAATTCACTGAAATTAACCAATTCTAGAGAAAACTAAATATTAATACGCCTAAAACTAAAAACAAAGAAATTAAAACTAACCTATTCAGCACGCTATAACAATATTAACAAGTATAGCCCCTGTTTAGTTTGGACTAAAATCTCAAGTCAAAGCACAATTAATTTTAAACACAAACCAACTTTTCAATAATGCATTTCATCAACATTTATTTATTAAAATCTACTAAAAATCTAATTTAATCTACATCAAACAGGGCATAATGTTCACACTATGCAGGTATGGGTTGGTTGGAGACCCGCAGTTACATTTTGCTTGCATATTTTGAAGTTTTAAATGTTCCAAAGGAAAAGAGTAAATATATAACTTAGAATATATAAAAAATAAAAACCTCAAAATCCAGTGGGGGCCAGGACCCCCACCCCCACCAATCGCACGCGCCATGTACGAGCTGACTACACATCAAAGGAACGATGATTAAAAATGACTTTGAATTAATTTTTGTAATTGCTATTTATTAATAGTGTAAAGCAAATAGAGAAATGGATATGAACTTTGAGGAAGAAAACAGTAAAAACACATAATCAAGATCTCTTACGAAAAAGGTAAATGTTAAGGAAAAAAATAAACAAAAAGAGAGGAAAAGTATACCCTCACTGGCCAAACATTTATGTTCAGTAGAATGGGCCATAAATTTTGAAAAAGAAAATGCACATGTATATTCTATATTTATTGTGCCAAACCTTCTTTAAACCCAATAAAAGGAGAAACCCAAATTAGAAAACCTGATACCCAACTTCACACAAAGCACAAACTACTCGACCGTCAGCCATCTCAGGAAACCCTAATCTTGCAAAACTCAATGTCAGTGATATCCTTCCAGCACAGTTTCCAAACCCTTGGATGTTCTCCCCTTCCCCTAAGGTTAGTATAATTTGTTCTTCTGTCACCATTTTTTTGAAATGGATATATCATGTCGGTGCCTTCATAGAAAATAAAAAGGGCACGCCACGATGTTGTCACAAGTGATACATGTCGAACACCGAAGCTCAAGCACCAGTGGCGTCAGTGCTTCTCAGAACTATATATCCAACCAATGGCATCGGTGACTTAGCACAAATATAAAAAGATTTCACAGTTCTCAAACCGAACCGAACGTTGACCCAGCTAAGTCCCCGAGTCATCAGGCAAGCGGTCAGACAGGTAGATCATTGGCGGACTTGTAAGTCATAATCAACACCTTTGAATCTCTTGAAAATTTTAGTTGAACTCCTTGAATCATTTACGTGTTCTTTTTATTAAAATTAAAAATGGAATGTTGTCGATAAATATATTGAATTTTTTCGCATGGAATATATTAATACTAAGCTTCTGCTATATACAGGAGGTTGTGTCTGTGGGATCAAAATCCCACTACGTGAAATTTCGGAAAATTTCAGCAAATCAGAGAGTTAAACCAAACCAGTTCGCCAGTTATATATCAAACCCATCTGGTTCAATAACAATTCGATGGATGATCGGTCCCTATATACCAACTGGACTGGACCAGAGTCAGTCCGGGCCTGGTTTAATTAACTATGAAAGGATCCAGTGCATCCCCTCTCTACCTCTCTCTCTCTCTCTCTCTCTCTCTCTCACAGAAAGAGAACAAATGAAACAATATAAAACCCAAGAATAGAAAACACTCTGCATGAAAAACAGGCATGTTAACAACATGATAATAAGAGATTGTGTCTAGCTTGCCTATAAAATTCATCAGCCTATAATACAACCATATTTTCTGATTGTACCGTTCATAAAGTCTGACAAATAAAGAGTTCAACTCTAGATTGCTAGGGTCCGTTTTCCTTCCTCACAATATTTTCGTACATGTCAAGTTGGCAAAATAATATTAAGAAAAGCATTCATGGAACAAAAACAATCTTCCATTATAGCATGGTGGCATCAAAGTTAGTAAACTAGAAAGCAACATGTATATACATCTCTTCAAGAGAAATAAAATACACGACATGCAGAGAGAGAAGGTTTGGCCCATGAAAAAGGAAATTTACAAGCCTATAGCAATCGAGGAAAATGTGAAAAGAAGCAAAAATTCAGACCAGTTATTAGGACAAAAAATCATAAACTCAGGAAAATACAGACAAAACTACTACTCTGACAGTCATTGTTAACTCACCTTAGTGTCTGTTTCCATCTGAACGGGCTTATCCCCTGACTCAGGAACGCCATTTTCAGCTCCAGGGGCTTCAGTTTTAGAATCTTGCATATTTACATCAGTTTCAGTAGCACTCGGTGGCATAGAATCAGCAGGAGCCTCATTTGTTTCCATCTTGGTCGGTTTATCCGCCGACTCTTTTACAACTGGCACTTCCACTTCTTCCTCTTCCAAAATCTGATACAAATATCAAGAAACATCGGTTACATTCCAAAATATTTAGATTGGCACAATCATATATAAAAAGTTAAAAGATCATTCAAGAGACAACTTACAGTAGCTGACTCAACAGAGACAATTCCATGAAGATTTAGGCGTATTTTGACCTTCAGTTTCAACCGTTCACCATTCGTGGATTGGAAAGGTCCAATCTTGAGCACAAAAAGACAAAAAAAAGGGGCTGTGTCAGGCAGATACAAAAAAAATGTCCAAGCTACCCTGTAAACAAATTGAATGGATCTTACAGGAATGCACATATAAATTACCGTGTAAGTGCTAATCTTAGACGGTGCCTGCAATTCGCTAACATCAGCATATTGAACGTCGATTGTGAACGTACCAGATCTGTAGAATGTAAGAGCCTTCATACTTGGTATCGGATTACCCTTGGGGAACACAACGGTGATCTGCTGGTTATCCATGGCTCCATTCTGTGCATCTGGAGCAGAGCCTTTCCATGACAAGGCAATGGGGAATGGGAAGCTCTCATTGACCTACAAAGAAAATGTTGACCAGATCTTAATCCAGATGTCACGTAGTAATCTCCCCTAAGTTTGGACAGAAAGATGGCTCGGCACAAGAAGTCCTAAAATAAATTCATCTAGAATCTTTATGAAGAAATAGTAATAGAGATGCATCAGTCCCCTAATGAATCTCTGTAATGCACACTGTTAGATATATTCCCAGGTTGCCTGTTAGCCTCTTTCTTCCCAAGATATTAAACATAGAAAGAATACATGCAACATTAGGCAGCTGTATGGCACATTTTCTAGTACTGCTACTCCAAACCACTATCTCCATCTCTATCACAAAATAGCACAGTTTGAACAGATTCACATTTTAAATGGATTTAGAAATCCGAAGGTGTTAACCATCACAGAAGATTCTCACCCTTTGATGTTTTATCTTTTTTCTTTAATATAACCAGACGTCAGCTTCCAAGTGCTTTTGTGTGTGTGTGTGTGTGTGTGTGAGAGAGAGAGAGAGAACTCAAAGGCCTAGTGACTAATATGCATTAAGGGCCCAAACATTAAAGATGTGGTATCAATTATAAGAATCATTACCTGGAACTCGCGCACTTTAAATGTGGGACTAAGAATAGCACACTCCAAAGCACATCCTTTGGCAACACTTTCACTAGCATTCATTGTACGCCTGGGCTCCTTCCCAAAAAACTCAGTCAATATCTTCATAATAGCAGGAACTCGAGAGCCTGAACCAACAACCTCAACTGTATGAATATTCTCAACAGTAAGTCCAGCTTCTGCAAGAGCCTTCTCCAATGGTTTCTTAACACGCTCCAATATTGGAACACTAATTTGCTCAAATTCCTCTCTCTTAATGTAACCTCTGACATCCTTCTCATCCATCAAGCACTCAATGTTCAAAGGTGCCTCGGGATTTGCACTGAGAACCTTTTTCAACTTCTCACAAGCTGCACGAAGCCTGAGGCACGCCCTGGCATTCTGGAAGACATCAATCTTGTATTCCTCCTTGAACTTTGCAGCAAAGTGCTGGAAAATAACTTCATCAAAATCCCTTCCACCAAGGGACCTGTCAAAAGAATGGGCCAATATTTTCAGCTGACCTTTCTTCAGAGCAGCAATACAAACTTGCAAACTTCCGTGCCCCACATCAACAAAAGCAACATGTAACGGGTCATTCTCAGGTAAGTCAGTCTTGTAAATACCATATGCTAAAGCGGTAGCAGTAGTCTCGTGAATAAGTCTGAGAGGGTGCAAACCAGCTATTGCTGCAGCATCTATGACAGCTCTTCTCTGAAGGTCTGTGAAATAAACGGGTATCCCAATGCAGCAATCTACAACTGCTGCTTTCAAATTCTTTTCAGCAATACTCTTCAAATCAGATAGAACCATTCCCAATACCTGGGTAGGCGTAAAAGACCTCGTTTCTCCCAAATAACGTGCATGGATCAAAGGATATCCATCAGGACCTTCGGTCACAGAAAAGGGTAAGGCCTTAAGATCCTGCTGCAGCTCAGGATCTGAAAACTGGCGTCCAATCAACCTCTTTATTTGGGATATTGTATTTTTGGGATTCATCATGCTCGATGCAGACCCTGCTGTTCCAAGGAATCTCTGCTTGTCACCAAAGCATACGACAGCAGGAGTCTCACGCTTGGACTCATCATTAAGAACGACATCAATACCTCTTTGCCTTGCAACAGCAACCACACAGCTCTCATTCCCAAAGTCAAAACCCACCACACTCATGTTTGCTAGACTGTGCAAAGTTGCAGCAAGAGCGCCTTAAATTCAACAAATACTAACGACCTGATGAACAAAAAGTCACATTTGATGTTCATCAAACTCATCCAGTTATCCTTTCTATTTATGATGAAGGCAACCATTAAATAAAAAACCCCTCATATAACAATATNGTGCAAAGTTGCAGCAAGAGCGCCTTAAATTCAACAAATACTAACGACCTGATGAACAAAAAGTCACATTTGATGTTCATCAAACTCATCCAGTTATCCTTTCTATTTATGATGAAGGCAACCATTAAATAAAAAACCCCTCATATAACAATATCTATATGACTATATCTATGCAACAACATCACATAGGTCCTTATACATCATATCAGTGATGACAAGTAAAGATAACAACTTGACAATAATATAAAAGCAAGACAATTCAGAGAGCTTTGAATGTAAAGATAGTATAACTAGATACACTTTCCATCACATATTCATATTCAACCTCAATCTAGTTAGGGCATCTCCAACCTTGCACTAAATTCATATACCAATTCAGTGCAAAAATCCACTCAAATGGTACATTAAAACACTTTGGTGTAATTCCATTATTCCTATTTTGTCCTTCATTTTATATTATAATTTGATTATTATTTTAATTAACATTATAGTAAATGTAATTTATTTAATTGTCTTATTAAGTGTAATGCTTTTTTTTATTTATTAAAATGCAAATAATTTTTAATTTAAAAATATTAGTAGTAACATAATTTGTAATTAAATAATTTCTAAAGTGAACTAATTGTTGACAAATAAAACATAAGGAAATAAAGGAAATGCTGTTTCATTTGGTGCAATATTTGGTGTACTAGTTGAAAATGACTGCAAAATGTTGCGAAAATTGCACCATTTGGTGCGAACGGTTGGAGATGACTTTATTACATCGTGATCCACTTTGACTTCATGCATTGCAAGGTTGAAGATTGCAGTGTTTAAAAATCACTAATGCAGTTAAAGTCGGAAACTGCCTCACACTTATTCTGCCGCACATTTATTATAAGTATGGATTGACATGAAAAGAACAGTGAAGCTGGCCCCTATTTGTCAACAATTTTCTCAAACATTGTTTGCTATGGTAAACAATATCCGCCACATACTCACTCAATAAAATATTCTACACACAAATCAATAAAATTACTTTACTTTTCAACCCACGTTCTCACAAAAAATAAAAAATAAACTATTCAAAACTCTATTTCTTCTGCCAAAATGGAGACAAACAGGCCCTTAAGGTCATATTAAACAGAAATCAATTATTCCCTTGTATACACCAATTTCGTTATTTTATTCTAACAATAATACCAAACGTGTTAAAATTAAGAAATTTCTAAAGTAGCATCAAATCAACAGAAAAATAAACCTAGTAGAAGGCAATGTGCCTGCTCTCTTCACAACCAAACCCACTAAATTGATCCAAAAATCAAAAAAAAAAAAAGAGAGAAAAAAACACATGTAGAATTGGCACGTGTGTGTTAATTTGAAATCAATAACAAATGAAGTAACTTACCAGATCGAAAATAAAAACGTAGACTAAAACACATGATATCCTATTAGATCTGATAATTCTACATATAGAAAAAGAAGAAAACGAGATTCAAAAGAAACAGTACCTCGGAATAGATCGAGTGCACCGCGGCTTAAGAGATGATTTTTTAGAATTCTCTTCCGATTTGTAAGAGGAAAGAGAAAAACTCTCAATTTTCAAGTTGTTCGAATGTGTGTGGTTCTGTGTGGAAAATTCGAGCGAGTACTTAAATGGAGTGTGTATGCACTGTCTGGGCCGCTTCTAGAAAGATCTTCTTGTTGTGAGAATTCATTCGCATGTGGGCATCTCGGGTCATGGACCTATGGCCCATGGCTTTTAAAAAAATAATTTTCTAAAACACAAAAGCATGAACTATATTACGAAGATGGCTATAGAAAGCTAGAAATATAATCATGGAAATATGTAAGAGGTTTAGTTTCACCAATTTCAAATTTAAGAAAGAGGAAATTACAGTCACCTCTACTTTTAAATTACCATTTTCATAAATCTTAGATGAAGTTTTATATTACAAAAATCAGGTTTAATTCATAATT